>OVAN01008393.1:0-18231 GCA_900406275.1 Anastatica hierochuntica | reverse complement strand
CTTTCCTCGAATAAAATAATAGTAAAAATCCATAAAATACGAATACATCAATTAATGAAATCTAGACTTTGGAAATTTTGTGCTCAAAAAGTGTTTGATGAAATTTCTATGAAAACTTCAAATATGTTTTTCAATCTTAACTTTTGAAAATAGTTGATTAAGTTGAACTGTACAACTTGTATTTAATGATTGCATAATTATTATTGGAATCTTGATTAAGTTATATAACTGGATTAATCTCGTTGGAGCCAGTAATTGAGTTGAGTGAGTCGTTGTCATTGAATGTATTTTGTTTATAAGTCTTAGCATCATTTATTCACACTTAGCATCATTTAATCAATTATCTCTATATGTAATCCCCATTGTTTCTTTATCTTTAAATCTTGATCTTTATTTTGTTTAATTTCTTGTTTCTATCCTTCTCCTTGTTTTAACTTTCATTATGCGTCATGTCTATATTATATGATTTAACTTAATTATAGAATCTATAGAAATTAGCGTGTTACTTTTTTAATTCTTTTTGAATTCGATATTTCAAATATTACAATTATTTGTCATATATCTTTGATGGAGAATTGAATGTTTTAAAAAGTTAAAACCCGATTTGTATCAACAGAAATCAAATATTATTGTTGTAGACATTTGTAATTTAAAGAAATTATTTTCATTTTTTTAAAAATATGGAATGTGTTAGTTTATTGAATCAAAATCCCAAACACTTTTATTTGTTAGAGTATAATCCCAAATACTCCCCTAATAAGAACTAATTTTATTTCCATTTTTAAATTGAAGAAAATAGTAAAAGGCATAATACCCCTTAATCAATGTTTTAAAAACCGGACTACATAACAAATAATATGTGTATTCGGGTTATGGTTCAACATGATTCGACAGTTGAACCGGATATTCTATTTTCTATATATAATTACATATATATATACTTATTTGTTATATATAAACATAAACAAATGATTTAATTATATTTAAATAGAGATTCTAATACAAGTTTATAACTCTATTTTAGTATTGGTAAAATATATTTTGAAAACATCTATATAAAAGATATGAAAAATAATAAAACAATAAAATTGAATTTATTATGTCTTTTTATGCAATTTTAAATATCTAAAAAAATTAAATGACGTAATAATATATGGTTAAAATATAAATTTCAGAAATACTATAAAAAACTATTGTTAAAACAATCTCATTTATGTTAAAAAGTTATTAAAATGACAGAAATTAAGAAGACCAGGTTTTTAAATTGACCCAGTCGGACCAGTTTTTCGTTTTTTCGGTCTTTTACTTGGTTGGGTCAATTAAGATTGTGGGTTTTTAAAAAACTCAAACTGGACTAGCCACTGGTTGGTGGTTCAATAGGTCAAACCGACCAGTACGGTTCGATTTTTTATTCCTTTCCCTTAATAAATTTAGTTATTTACATGTCATACCCTTAACCCTAATTCACATTTCTCTACCGCAATTCATTTTTTACGACATCTTTCTTCTTCTCTTTCTCCTTCTTCGATTTCTCTATCTTTCTCTTTCTTTTGATTTCTCAATTCTCTTCGATTTAGGATTTCTGGATTCATAATCATCTTCTTCTTCTCCTTCTCTTCTTCCTTGCGATACAGGGTTTCTGGGATCTTCTTTTTTTTTGTGTGCGTCTTATAGTTCTTTATTCTTATGGTTTTTCTTCTTAGATTTCATCATCTTAGATTTCGATTTCATCTTTTTTGATTTTATCTTCTTCTTCTATTTCCTCTTCCTTTTGTTCTTCTTTGAATCATTCTTATTCATGTTCTTCTTTGATTTCTTCGATTTTTTTCATCGTTCATCTTCTTCTTTTGAGTATAACAACGAAACTCAAATTTTTTTTTTACTAAGTTATACAAAATGAATTGCACAAATCAGTATAAACTGACTGAAAATAGTAAAACTTCCCTAATTGTACTATTTCTAAACTATTTTACTGAGTTTCACAATTCATGTTGTACAACTAAGAGCATCTTCATTGGATGTATTCTTGGAACATTCACCAAAGTGTTCTCAAATAAGAGCACTTTGGTGAGTTTTCCAAGAATTTTAAAAACACTTCACCACAAAAAATATTATTTAATATTTTATTATTAAATTTTTTTAGAACATTTCTAAAGAACATCCCAATAAAGATCCTCTAAGTAAAATCATCTTAGTATAACTACGCCAAGTTGAATTCAGCTGTCAAATTCACCTAGTATAATTACGTTGAGTTGTATACGATTGCACAATTCACCTAGTATAACTACGCCCAAATGGACCTAGTTGTACATCGACAATCAAATATAAAATTTGAAATTTGAAATTTGAAACGAAAAAATAAAAATCGTAGAGGCAAAATCAGATTTCTATTAATTCATTAAGAATCTGGGAGTATGTAGATTAATGAAGGGTATGATAGACTCCTTTCAAAAATCCTACGTGTCATCGTAGTATTCAGTTTCAGTGATGTGTAGATAGGAGATATGTGTTCTCTCTCGGACAATCGACGTTTCCATATTTCTCTTGAGTATGTGTGGGATTCTTTGTGTTTGGTGTGAGTTGCTAGACCTCTTACGTCAACTATGAACTCTCCGCGTAGTTTTCTTTCGATTATACTAGGTAGGGTAAGGTTTAATGATTTGTTTTTCTATTTCGTATTGTTTGAGCATGGTTGGAATAATAAAATTACACGATTGTTTTGGATATGTATATGATTGTTTTAGAACCTATTCTTGTTTCATCGACCAGCTGAGAATACGAACACGGATGAGAAAGTTTCTAACAAAAAAATAGATTGTTTAGTGCTTTGGGAGAAAAATTCATATCTTGGTGTTTATACTTCTCATTGTATCGTGTTGTGTAGTATGTATTGCTTACGGTCTGAAAAGTACGTTCAGACTTTCCAGTATAATTGATATGAATATATCTTTTTGAGATCTATGTATCATGTTAAGAATGTGATACTATATAGGGTCAATTAGGCTAATATGACAAGGAAATTGATTAATTATGTAGTTGGGTATGTAAAAAGAACTAATAAAATAATGAGTGGTTTTACCAAATCTCCTTTTCCTAGTAAACAAAAAAATAAAATGGTAAACCGTAACATTGGAGGATAGAAATGGACAAAATTTCTGGATTCGAAGTACCGAACCGAATCCAGAACGAAAAGTAGATCTGAATCCGAACTCGAACCTTTGAAATACCCAAGCTTATCTTCACCTCAATATTCGGAAAAACCGAATCGAACCGAAAACCGAACTATTACTTCAAATACTCGAAAAATAATTACAGATCCAAAATATTATTTAAAAACAATATATAAATAACCAAAATTATGATTTTATTCTAAATTATTATTAATTTTTAAAGTATAGAGTATTTCAAGTAATTTTGAATATTTCTGAGTATTTTTTAGTATTTTACTATAGTATTTATGGATATTTTTAGGGTAGTTTGGGTACTTTGTATATCATTTGGGTATTTCGGGTACGTAAAAGTAATCAAGCTACTCGAACTGAAAATACTCGAAAAGTACGCAAGTATCAAGTGTATTTTCGGTTCCTAGGATAGATACGCGAAAAATCCAAACCTAAATCCGAACCGAACTGAATTCAAAAAATACTCGAATGGATTTCCGACCTAAGAACCGAAATACTCAAAACTCGAAATATCCGATCGGAATACTAATATCTCAGGCCTATTGGAAGATATGAAAACTAATTAATGGAAGAATTTGATATATCTAGTGATATTTTCGTACTATATATGTGATATAATTTCCTTAAAACATTAGGACAATTATGGTTCTCAATTAGAGACTGATATTTCGCTGAGGCTTTTAAGATTTATAGCAGTTGCATTGCTACACGTTTCTTTTTTCTAATATTAAATTTATATTTAGCTGTCCCAATCAACCAATTAGTAAAATTAATAAAAGTGTTAGAAAATTTATGTAGCTTAATTATACTTAGAGCCTAAAATTAATAGTAATTGATTTGGATTTTGACAACAACAACCATAATAAACAATTGTGGAGCTTTTATTATTACTTTATTTGGTTTGATAAAAAAAACATAATAAATAACAACGATTTTGTTTATGCGTCAATATATGTCTGTGCATATGCATGTCTTTATGTGCATAATAAGTTACTCTACAATTAATATGCCCATATAAGTCCAATTTTTGTTCACCCGGGGGAATATGAGTCTATTTGGGAGCTTAAATTATTTGCGCAAAATATTAATTTATGTGTATAATTTTGTGATACTCCGTTATAGAGATATAATAGTATATGAGCAGAATAAAAAAAAAAATAATCTATATCACTAAAAGTTTAAAGTGGATTCGGCAAAAAAAAAAAAAGTTTAAAGTGAATGATTTTAAGAAAAATGATATTTTGAATCGCGTAAATAAAGACAAAATATAAAGAAAAATTACAACGTGATTTATGTGGACAATAAATAACTTTTAAAAACCTCCCAAAATAACTTTTCTGTCGTTGAACTGAATAAGTCTGAGGACGTAAAGAGAGGAGTATCAGAAGACGAGCGGGGTATTACAGATTTTTTTTCTAAACGTATGATTGTCGACGTGTGTAAAAATAAAAAATATTCAAAACCATTATGGTAGGAGCAATGACAAATTGATAAAAGAAAATAATATTCCTACTATATTAACGACTTTAACCAACTCTCTGTCTGCAGAATCACTTTCATATTTACCTTTCCTTTGTTCATTAGTTATACAATGATATGGAACTTCAGTGATTTAAATTATTATCTTTTTTAGTTACTATGTGATATTATTACCCACAAAGAATTCATATCTATGAAGAAAAACAATCTTTTTAAACATAAAATTATGTTTTAATCGAAATATTTGTAAAAGTGAATTGAGTTTCTTCATGACCATTGCATATATTGTAAGCTTTTAGATACTTACATGAAATATGTTACATTCTATTTCTTTTAAAATCGTTTTATTGCATGTTTAATAACTAGTTGTTATGAAACATTTAGTGACTATCATAACCAAAGGTCTATTAGTTTTATAGGCGACGACCCATTTAGATATTAAGCCCATTAGAGATTTAACTTGGTGACCAAGTCACTTGTATTTATCTTATGTTTATCTCTTTATGTGTTTTCCTAATTGGCTTTGGATTTGTATCTCCCTATATAAGGGCTCCTTATTCATTAATAAAGTGATTCCAGTTTCCCTAATTTCTTAACACGTTATTAGCACGAACAGATCCGATAACGAGCAAAGGCTAGAACACGAGCTAAGGGCTGGATCTCACGAACAACAGCTGGATCTTCACGAGCAAAGGCTGGATCTCACGGACTCACGAGCAACACGCGGACAGCAACACACGGGATGGATGCGTTTCTCGGCAAAAGAGGTGCGATGATGGGGATGAGATTTTTGTCTTAGGATTCTAGGGTTTGTGTCGAAAATTTTGCTCAGGGTTTTCTCAGAGTTATCGTGCTGATAACGTGTTAAGAAATTAGAGAAATTGGAATCACTTTATTGGTCTCTAAAATATGTCATCCAAAATTTCTTCATTAATTCTATGATTCTTTTTTTGAAGAATGACGGATGACATGGATATATGCGTGGTAGATTGTGGATTAAGCCACACAATTTTAAGAGACAAAAGATACTTCGTTAATCTAACACTTAAAAACGCCAACATAAGTACTATAGCAGGTATAGCCAACCTGATAGAAGGCTACGACCAAGCTTACTTGATATTGCCTAAGGGTACGCATCTAGAAATAATCGATGCATTATTTTCACACAGCTCTAAGAGAAGCCTATTGAGTTTTAAGGATATAAGAATGAATGGTTTCCATATTGAGACTAAGGGCGAAGGAAACAAAGAGTTCCTTAAAATCGCCCAAGGCAGTAAGAGAGTCTTAGAGACTATACCTGCACTCTCTACTGGTCTATACTATGCTAAGATCAGTATGATAGAGGCTAATGCCATAGTAAACAAAATGTTTACTGAGAATTTCAATCTTTGGCACGACGGGTTAGGCCATCCTAGATCGAACATGATGCGAAAACTAATATTGAATACAAATGGGCACACATTAAAAGATCGAAGAGTTATCCCTAAGAATCTCACGTGTGTAGCATTTTCACAAGGGAAACTCATTGTTAGACCATCACCAGTTAAAGTAGCTAAGGAAACAATAAACTTCCTAGAAAGAATACAAGGCGACATTTGTGGACCTATACACCCACCTTGTAGGACGTTCAGATACTTCATGGTACTCATTGATGCGTCCACAAGATGGTCGCATGTATGCTTATTATCAACCCGCCATTTGGCGTTTGCGAGGTTACTTGCTCAAATAATTCGCTTAAGAGCTCACTTTCCAGATTTTCCATTAAAAACTATACGTCTTGATAATGCTGGTGAATTCACGTCCCAAGCATTTGATGCTTATTGTATGTCCATAGGGGTAAGTGTAAAACATTATGTGGCACATGTACATACACAAAACGGTTTAGCAGAATCCTTTATCAAACGCATACAGCTAATTGCTAGACCATTGCTTATGAGATCAAAACTCCCGATCTTAGCTTGGGGACATGCATTATTACATGCAGCAGAATTAATTCACATCAGGCCATCTAGTGAGCATAGGTATTCCCCATCACAAACGATTATGGGTCGCGAGCCAGACATATCCCATCTTAAAATATTTAGATGTGCCGTTTATGTACCAATTGCACCACCACAGAGAACTAAGATGGGTTCTCAAAGGAGGATGGGGATATATGTTGGATATGACTCTCCCACGATAATTAAGTACCTTGAGCCAACCACGGGTGATTTGTTTAAGGCCAGGTACGCTGATTGTCATTTTGACGAATCAACTTATCCAACATTAGGGGGAGAAAATAATAAGCTGGTAAAAGAAATTATATGGAATCAACCATCATTGTCCTGGCAAGATCCTCGGACTCAGGAATGTGAATTAGAAGTCCAAAAGATAATACATTTCCAAAAGCTAGCGAACCAATTGCCAGATTCATTTGCTGACCCGAATAGAGTAACAAAATCGTATATACCAGCTGCGAATGCACCAATTCGAATTGATGTCCAAGAAGGACACAATGAAGCTGCTACAGAGTGTAGAGCACGTTTGAAACGTGGTAGACCAATAGGTTTCAAAGATAAGAATCCTCGAAAAAGAAAAGGTGCTGAGAATGTATCCGAGGCTAAGGAAACCTCAAACATAGCTGAACCTAAGGTACCAAATAATGAGGCTTGGGATGCCAAGCTTCAAGGTACTGAAGGTCCTGATAATAATGAGATCTCAATGAATTATGTCATGTCTGTAATACAATGGAACCGAAAGAATGTCGATATTGATGATAAATTTGCATACAATGTAAGGCTTAAAATTATTGATAAATGCGAGGATCATGAGCCCAAGTCTATCATAGAGTGCACTCAACGACCATATTGGAAAAAATCGAAAGAAGCTATAGACGTGGAATTAAACTCTCTAAAGAAAAGAGATGTCTTTGGCCCTATAATTCGAACACATGTTGGTGTCAAACCAGTTGGACATAAATGGGTCTTTGTGAGGAAAATAAATGAGAATGGTGAAATCGTGATATATAAAGCACGACTAGTTGCACAAGGATTCTCACAGAGACCAGGAATAGACTATGAGGAGACATACTCCCCTGTGGTGGATGCTACTACTTTTAGATTTCTAATAAGTCTGGCTATAAGAGAGAAATTAGACTTGCGGTTAATGGATGTAGTAACTGCTTATTTATATGGTCCACTAAATAATGAGATATACATGAAGGTCCCAGAGGGTACTGAGCTGCCAAATGCAGTAAGTTCTCGAGAACAATACTGCATAAGGCTAAAAAAATCGCTTTATGGATTGAAACAATCAGAGCGAATGTGGTACAATAGACTAAGCGAATACCTAGTGAAAGAGGGCTATAAGAATGACCCAATAAGCCCATGTATATTCGTAAAAAATTCGATAAGGGCTTTGTAATAATCGCAATGTATGTTGATGACCTGAATATCCTAGGAACCTCTGGAGAAATTTCCCAAGCAGTTGAATATCTTAAGAAAGAATTTGAAATGAAAGACTTAGGGAAAATGGAATTTTGTTTGGGATTACAAATTGAGCACCTTAAACATGGAATCCTTGTGCATCAAATGGCATATACAGAGAAAATGCTCAAACGATTTAACATGGACCAATCTCACCCATTGAACAGCCCCATGGTCGTGAGATCCCTTGGATTGGACACAAATCATTTTGGTCCTAAGAAGGACGATGAAGAAGTCCTTGGTCCCGAAGTGCCATATCTCAGTGCTATAGGAGCTTTAATGTATCTGGCGAGCCACACTAGGCCAGATATATGTTTTGTGGTGAACTTATTGTCTAGATTTAGCTCATGTCCGACCCAAAGGCACTGGAACGGGATTAAACATATTCTTTGTTACCTAGAAGGAACGAAAGACTTGGGTCAATTTTATACTAACCAGCCCAAAAAAGGGTAAATTGGTTTTGTTGATGCAGGTTATCTCTCGGATCCGCACAATGCTCGATCTCAGACAGGTTATATTNATTTAGCTCATGTCCGACCCAAAGGCACTGGAACGGGATTAAACATATTCTTTGTTACCTAGAAGGAACGAAAGACTTGGGTCAATTTTATACTAACCAGCCCAAAAAAGGGTAAATTGGTTTTGTTGATGCAGGTTATCTCTCGGATCCGCACAATGCTCGATCTCAGACAGGTTATATTTTTACACACGGTGGTACTGCTATATCTTGGCGATCCATGAAGCAGACAATTGCAGCGACATCTTCCAATCATGTCGAGATATTAGCCATCCATGAGGCCAGCCGTGAGTGTGTTTGGTTGCGGTCCATGACCCAACATATCAGAGCTAATTGTGGGATTTCCGAAGAGAAGGAGGCGCCAACTATCATGTACGAGGACAATGCCGCATGCATAGCTCAACTTATAGACGGATACATCAAAGGAGATAGGACAAAACATATACTGCCAAAGTTCTTCTTCACACATGAGTTGCAGAAAAATGGCGAGGTCCAAGTTCTACAGGTTCGCTCAAGTGACAACTTAGCAGACCTATTCACCAAGGCACTGCCAACATCGACGTTCATGAAGCTTACTCATGGGATTGGGATGCGTCGACTGAAGGAAATTCAGTGAGGTACAAAACAGGGGGAGTAATACGTTTTGTACTCTTTTTCCTTCACCATGTTTTATCCCATTGGGTTTTCTTGGTAAGGTTTTATTGAGACAACATCCAAAGCGTATTACAAACTCATTTATGGTTATGACATCTAAGGGGGAGCGTTATGAACCATTTAGTGGCTGCCATAACCAAAGGTCCATTAGCCTTATAGGCGACGACCCATTTAGATATTAGGCCCATTAGAGATTTAACTTGGTGACCAAGTCACTTGTATTTATCTTATGTTTATCTCTTTATGTGTTTTCCTAATTGACTTTGAATTTGTATCTCCCTATTTAAGGGCTCCTTATTCATTAATAAAGTGATTCCAGTTTCCTTAATTTCTTAACACTAGTGCAAATTTGGGCTATATGTCCATAATGTTACTATTAGTGCAGGTTTTGGATCATACTTGATTTAGTTATCTAAAAAATCGAAAGTCTTTGCGATGGAGTGTTTCTTAAAATTGCACATAAATTATTTTTCAGTATTTTTTTGGATAAAGTAATTATAATTTTGGTCGTTTTCTTAGTCTCTTTACTCAACGATAATGCAAATGCAGTATGCTATTTTACAAAAATGATATTTGCTTTGTCTAGCCAAAGTAAAATGACCTATAAATTTCTAAGTTTAGGTAAAGCGCAATGCTTATCCTAATTAATTACACCGTTGGTTAAATCAAGACATTTATTTTGAAAATGGATAAGTAGTTATGTCATCTCATGAAACATGATGCAAACTTTGTATCTGTCTCTAGTGAAAAAACTATTTGTTATTAGTTACAGACGACAAAACAAAATAACTAAGAAAGGGAAACTACAACAACGAGTCCATCATTTTTTCAGAATGTGTTAGGACTGAGGCCTATGCATACTTATTTTTATTTTGTATTGTGCGCAAAATATTTTTATTATGTATAAAGATAACTAAATTATTTTTATAAAAGTTATTATAGAATGATATCAACAAGACCACACATATTTATCTAGTCTAAGTGTATAACATATCAAACCAATCAAAAATTTATAAATCTTTTTGTTTGAAGATCGCTAAAAAATTTTACACCAAAATATTAAATTAAAATTATTTAGTACATTAATCAAGTTAAACTTCAATTAATATGTAATTTTATGAAAACTAGAAATAATAAATATGAATAGGTTTTACCACTTATTTCAAAGTAGACAATCTTAAACTCTCTCCATATCAAACTAAAAAAGTTTTAAAGTTTCATATAAACTGAGGATTTGTTACAAAAAGCCTATACTTAGAATATCATTTATTATTTTTGTGATAGCTTAGTTTATGGAGACATAGTGGTGTGTGAGGAGAGGTTAAAATAATCATTTGAAAACATATGTCATGAGTGCACTTATCTTTATGCTCACTTGTCCTGAGAGAACTCCACAATTAAGTGTGCTTGTAATGGAGTAGTACTAGGATGATAGATAATCCCAGAAGTGATTTTTGAAATCATGAGATGATGAGAAAACATGGAAAAAGATTGCTTGGCGATTTGCAGAGACAGTAAATCAACACTTTAAAGACTCCTCGAGACAACGCTTCTAACTGATGGACAGAGTGGACCCTCGGGCCCAGAGTGAAGCATCAGAGGCACACAAAGGGACAGACGGGGGTGTTACTATTTTGTATCAAAGCTAAACCCAGATGAGTGTGGAGTCATGGACTAACACCATCGAGGGTGACGATCTTGGTCCGTAACGAGGGCATTGCGTTTTGTAAAGGATGGTGAGTGTGATACGTTGATTTATGGAGCCATAATAGTGTGTGAGGAAAGCTTAAAAGAATTGATTGACTATCTTTTTTTTGTTTTTCGCCCAAAACTCATTCTATTAAGCTGGTAATGATCCTTCCTCTAGAGAAAGTCGATGGAGAACCAAAGTGCTTACATGGGTAGAGAAGTTACCGACTAGCCTTGCTTTTTTGGCAAGACCATCAGCTACAAAATTCAAAGAATGAGAGATATAAAACATATTAAGCATTGGTAACGAGCCCTTGAGATTAGGGAAATCGTGTAGCTCGACCGCAAAGGAGGGCCACTCCAACGGGGAGGTGGTCATGAAATTAGATGCATGCAGTTCGTCCCAAATGACACATCTGAAATTGATGTCAATATCATAACTTCCATTGCCCAGAGAAGTGCATCTAGCTCTGTGTGCTCCATTGATGAAGTGTTTCAAATCCGTCGATAATCGTCTCTCAGGATGACTCCATTTTCTACCAGATTCCATCAGAGGCCACAAAACGAGTCAGATGAGTTCCATGAGCCATCAATGAAACAAACCCGACCCGGGTAAGAGGGAGCTATCTCCCTGGGGGCAGCTGACATGTTGTTCATCGGATTCCTCTGGAGAAGTACCCTGTAGCCAAGCATTAGATTCTTAAACATCATGATTCACAATATCCTAGACATCTTCCCGCATCGTGCTAAAAATGAAGGCGTTCCTAGTCTTCCAGATAAACCACAAGATCCAAGGGAACACAAATAGCGCCTCATCACTAGCTCTTATTTCCATGACCTTCCAAAATAAGTATTCAAAGTTACCATATATGCAAGACCGAGGAAATAGGGATGGGGCTGATGGAATGGGAGCTAAAGCCCAGATTTGTTGCGTGGATGTGCATTCAAATAGAACATGATTGATAGTTTCCTCCTCTGCACCACAAATGGGACATGATGCCTCGACACTTAAGTGTCTGGAACAAAGACTTTGGCATGTAGCCAAACAACCAGATAAACATTTCCATATGAAAAGCTGGAGCTTTTGTGTGGTTTTAAGCTTCCAAGCTTGTGCCGCTAGTGTCTCCACTGAGGGTCCCTGAATAAGGGGGGTCAGAAGAAAGGCGAGAGATCTCTCACGCGGCCCAATAACCTGAGCGAATGGTATAGTTCCCTGATTTCGTATGTCTAATACTTAGGATCTGAGGAATCTCCTCCATAGCAAACAGCTCTCGGAGGCGATTCTCTTTCCATACCTTCGTTGACTCATCGATCAAATCATTGAAATAAAAATGTGGGTCTTGATCGTGGGAGATGCCTTTCGATATTTATGTTGGGATATGAGGGATCCAAGGTTCACTCCAAACTCTTGTAGTTATCCCGAATCCAATTGTTTTTCGAAGGCCTCAACAAAGTAGAGGCTTTTATTGCGAGGATGCTTCTCCATCCGCAGGACGGACAGTTCAATGATTGGATCTCTAAAGGGTTGAAATATCTAAAGTAACAACCTCTAAGAACTCTACTAATAAGGGAGTTTGGGAATCAGATGAGGTTCCATAACTGTTTAGCCAACAGGGCCAAGTTAAATTCCTAAAAGATTCTGAAACCTATTCCACCCTTCGAGAGTTGGGTGCAAAGTTTATCCCATGATTTCCAATGGATCCCCTGACTATCTACTTTAGAGCTCCACCAGAATCTGGCTAGAGCGCTACTTAGCTTGGTAGTTATCGCATTTGGAAGGAGAAAGCAAGAAATAGCATAGGTAGGGAGCGTATGGGCGACATATTTGATCAATATCTCATTTCCACCTTTAGAGAGAAAATTCCAGTCCACGAATTTATTCTTGATTAGAGTCGCTCCCTCACAAACGCAAAAACTTGGGCTTTTAATCCATGAAGTTTTTCTAGGAGACCAAGATAAGTTTTCATTCTGCGTTCTTTCTGGATTCCCAATACTTCCTTTATTTTCGATCTTTTGGGAATGGGAATATCTGCTCCAAACACCACATATGATTTATTCGGGTTTAGTAATTGTTTCGATACTTCGCTATATCGGCGGATAATTTCGATAATTTCTTTTTCTTGGACTTCACTGGCCTTGCAAAAGAATAGGCTATCGTCTACAAAAAGTAGATGGGAGGTTGATGGGCTTGCTCTAGAAATTTGGAGGCCTTGGATCCTCCCATGCCATTCAGCCTCTCGGAGTTGCGCTATAAGAGATTTCGTACAGATGATAAAAAGGTAGAGAGATATCGGGTCTCCTTGGCGAATCCAAGGAAGGGGAAATTCTCCCTTTAGGGACTCCGTTAAGGAGTACCTTATATGATACTGACATAACACAACACATAATCCACCCTACCCATTTGGGCAAAAAACCCATTTGTAGCTTAAGTGCCTCAAGAAACTTCCATTCCACCCTGTCATACGCTTTACTCATGTCCGTTTTAATTGCCATGAACTTTTTCCTACACGCTAGATTGGATCTTAGCGCGTGGAAATTCTCTTGAGATATCAAGATATTATCCATGATGAGTCTTCATGCAACAAAGGCGGATTGCATCTATGAGATAAGGCTTGGAAGGGTCTTTTTTAGTTTGAGACTAAGGATCTGCGAGATCACTTTATAACTCACATGACATAAACTGATGGGCCTGAAACCAGACATCTCCCGGGGTCTTTTGGTTTTAGGGATCATGCATATGTTCGTCTCGTTTAGTTCTTTTTCAAAACGCCCCGTGGAATAAAAAGATCTCACTAGGTTGATTATATCCTTGCCAATTATATCCCAGTGGGATTGGTATAACAGAGCCGTCATACCATCTAGGCCAGGTGGTTTCTCTGGGCCTATGGAGAATAAAGCTCTCTTTATTTCCTCCCAAAAATTCTCGGGTAAGGTTATCATTCATTGTTTCTGAAACTAGATTAGGTATATCCTTCAGGATCCTCTCGAAATCGTTTAGATTCGAGGATGAGAACAGAGAATTGAAATAATCCGCGACTAGGTCTTCAATGCCCGCCTCATTGTCGATCCATTCTCCATTATGATTAAGCAATCCAAGAATTCAATTATAAGCTCTTTTTTGTTTTGTCAAGGCATGAAAAAACATAGTGTTCTTATCACCCTCTCTTAGCCAACTGGCCATGCTTTTCTGCTTCTAAAAGATTTCTTTCTCCATATAAGCTAGTCCAAGTTTCATTTTTAGCTCCAAAAGGGTCTCAAAGTCGACGTTCTTGTCTGGTTGAGCTTTATCAATGCTATCTTGAAGCTCTAGGATCAAATTTTCCAAATTGGTTTTAGCGGTTTTCTTCTACATGGATATCTCACGTCTACAAGAGTGAATTAGCTTTGAGAAGCCTTCATGTCTGTTTTTCCGTGTAGATTCCCAACCTCGAGTAATCGCTTCTCTTAATCCTGGTTTTTCAATCCATTGTTTATCGAACATAAAATTCCTCCCAAAGCATTGGGTCTATGATCTTATCCCCACATTTTTAGGTATTCCACATTGGCATGGGGAAATAATTGGTGCCAATCTGCATTCCCCATGGCTCTATCTAAGAGAAATCTGACCATGCTTTTCTTTCTTCGGCCGACCCATGCATTGGATTTCCTTTGTAGGGGATATCGATGAAACCACAACATTGAATCATATCACGGAAAGGGAGGAAAGTTGCCTTTGATCTACGTTTTCCACCTTGTTTTTCGTGGTTCCAGTAATTTTATTAAAATCACCAACGGTGAACCAAACACCAAATTTACTAGTAGATATTCGGGTTAGTCGTTCGCAAACATTTCCTCGACACTCAACGACTGGATCTACGTAAATAAAAGTTAGAAAACAAGACTTCCATCAATAATAGTCTCAATATCCAAGATACGATTGTTCAAATATATGATTTTGACTGGATAATCGCTAGAATAAATAAGTCAAGACCCACAGTAAGCCCTTCAGGATCAACAGTAATCAACCCATCCATGCCCAGGGAAATTTGGGTGTCTTGCAAAAAGCTCTAATTGTTCTTTGTTTCAGAATGGAAAACAAAACCTGGGGAATACCTACGACACATTTCCTCCAGTCGACGAGAAGTAGTCTTTGATCCTTCCCCTTGACAATTCAAGATAAGATCTTCATTCATGAAGATTGAATGGGTTTTGGGACCTCATCAAACCTTCACCTGACAAAAAGACTTGTTTACTAGATATCATCGCCTTAGTGGATATCGTCGCCTTACTATGGGGGAAAAGGAGTTTCTTCTTGGTTTTTGTTTTTGGCTCTTCCTTATTTAGTTACCGGGCTTTGAAGTTGGTCTCGGGGAGAGCCTTCCACGAAATAGCTTCAACTTTTTTGATGATATCCCCATTCCAGATTTTGGGCTTTTTTGAAATTTATTATTCGGCCCCAAATGAAGTTTAGAGGATTAGAGAGAAACTTTTTCCCCAACTTGACCTTTTTGGATTTTCTTTGCGGCTAAAGTTTTCTGGGCCTCAAAACCCTCTCGGCCCACCAGAGTTTCCCCTCCGTTTTCTTCCACTGCCGAAAAGTGTTCCTTTCGTAGACGGAATCGTGATGGAGATCTATGGCAGTCAAAACTTGTCGAGGATGGAGAAGATATCGGCGATCTCCGCCGACCAGGAGCTCTCCTTGGATCTTCCGAGATCGTTCACTCCAGGTTCTCTTGGTGTCGATCATGATTCGCGAGTTCTTCCCCAAGTAAGTCATCATCTCTCACTTGTTCTTCATCCACGACAACCCTCATTTCCCGGAGATCCCTCTCTAATTCTGGAGTCAATTTCCTTTCAGCTAATCTCAACGCTTCTAGGTCTTTTTTATTTTCTCTATCACATTCCTATAATATTTACTCTCAATTATCAGGGGTAGAGAATCTCTCTAGAAGAGGAGGAGCTGGTCTTGAGTATTCATGGTGCATAATAGGGTTCAGATTATGATCCCCACCAGCAGACTCTTCACAAGTTTCTGGTAACAAAGGCGAAGCTTTTTGTATCTTTTCACCTTTGGTCAATGATTTTCGATGCTCCACAGATTCTGTCACCACTGCTTTCCTTTTCTCAACATCACCAGAGGATGGATTCCCAGAGACTCTTCGAGAGTTCGATCGATACTGTGGCCTCAAGAAAAACTTTGTTGGTTGTTCCTTCCCGTCATCCAAGGTTTTCTCTCAATGACTTTGCGTATCTTCGATGGTTTTGAGCTTTCGAGAGTCAGGTACCAAAAGTGACTTTGATTTTCTTCTGTCATCCAGCCTTGTAGAGTTTGTGGAGTTTGAGCTACTTTTATCATCTTTTATTAACCATTAAGCTGATGATCAGTTTGAGTGACGATACTGGTGCTGCTCCTTCCTCTTAGCTCCTGTCTAAGACTTAACAGTCTCTTCCCGATTTCGGGGATAAGAGTTTCCTTGTTTAGATTGAAGACATTGCAAGATAGGGATTCTCTTGTCCATGTTCCTTTTAAAGTCTTCTCCTTCCTGCAGATTCCGACGAACCGGACGCTTCGTTATAGGCTAATCGCGACTGTTCTCGAGAGAGATACCACGACCATCCACGGTCATCTTTAAACGCTTGGAGGTTCTTGGAGGGGATAATCCATGAACGATATGCTTCTCTTTTTTCCGCAAGGGCTCTTCCTTTTCGGCTCGATTACGCCTCTCCACCTTATTCTGATTTCTTTGCTTTTCTAACAGTTTCGGGCATGAGTTCTCATCGTGGAAAATCATTCTACAAGTGCAATAGATGATATGAAGTTTCTCGTAGACAAACTCAATCGCTACAACTTCTCCGGTCTGGAAATGGGCTCTGCTTTTAAGCTTTAGAGGTTTAGTAACATCCACAGAGACTTGCATCCTGGCATGTTCTTCCTCAGCTACAATGAAACTTCCAAGAGCTCCTCCTAGGTCTTTGAAGGTTTGTTCTACCCAGAACAGTGAAGGAAGACCCCATACTTGGATCCAGGAAGAGATAGTATTCGAGTATTCCACTCCACCCGACGGGCTCCACCTCTCCAGGGAGAAGCACCCGTAATTGTAGTGATATGGAAGACGACTCATGATGCGGAGGAGATCATCTTCGGACTCAAAGTCAAACTGAAACCTTCCTCTGCCCAGGATATATCCTTTGACCCATCCTTCTACACCCCAAAGTCTCTCACTAGGCATAAGAGCGAGAAGAGCATCGATGTTACGTCCTTCGTGGAACATTCGGCCTACTAGAGATCTTTTAAACTTTTCCAAAAGGTTGGATATGTCAATTGGTTGAATGATTATAATGTCATCCTCTTCTTCTTCTGGTGCAGGTTCGAGGTTTCTCACAAGGAGTTGGCGGCCAGCTGCAGGTTCCTTATGAAGTATTTTTGGGGAGAACTTGGTCTCCACCACGAGGGAGTAAGTTTAGAACCTGTCTTAGCCATAACAGATACAGAAAATCTCAGGCACTGAGAGAGAGGGGTGAAAAGGAAAGGAAACAGGTGGAACGGGACAGGAAACATGGGACAAAACAGGGTTTGGGAGGGGGTAGAGAATAGGTTTGTTAGTGGATATGAACGAAGCAGGCGGTTTTGCAAAGATTTTAGGAGGAGGGTTTGAAGCTATTTTGAGAGTTGTGGTTACGGAAAAAGGGGGAAAGGGACCAGAGAGTTTAGGAGTATTCTGTGAAGCAAAGGAAGGAGAGACATGGTGAAGGTGAGCCATGGTGAAGGTGAGCCATGGTGAAGAGGAGCTTTGCTCCGGCGGACCGCCGGAATTCTGGTCGGAGGACCAAAGGGTAAGGACAAGTTTCTAAATAGGGGAAAGAAAGTTTGGTGAGAAATGGTCAAAGGAAAAAGACAAACAAGAATTTTGAATAAAGGACATGTTTTGGGAAATGATTTGCTGGGTAAGGACCTTCTTTGGAGGCAGTGCCTGAGAGCATTTTTAGTCACAATCTTCTGATGTTCCACATTTTCTTTTTAATTGATTGACTACCTATGTCATCAAATTACACTTACCTTTTCGATCACTTGTTATTAGAAAACTCCACAATTAAGCATGCTTGTCCTGAATTAGTATTAGGATGGATGAGTTTCAGAGATGTCATTTCTGGAATCAAGCGAGTGGGGACAAAAACACGAGAAAACGTTGTGTGGTGATTTGTTGGGACAATAAATCAACTCTTTAAAGCCTCCTTGAAATTATTCTCCTAATCATGGAACAAGGTA
>OVAN01008392.1:0-18233 GCA_900406275.1 Anastatica hierochuntica | reverse complement strand
AAACGGATCTGAAACCGATCCGAAAATAAAATTGTTCTGACAAAAAAAAAAAAGGTCCAAGAACCGGTTTAAGAACCGGTCCTTAGCTAAGGACTTTTAGAGACAGTCTCTTAAACATATCTATTTCTTTTCTTTTTCTTTTTTTAAAAAAAACTAAGAGCTCGTGTTAGAGCCTCCGTTAATCTTGGTCTTAGGTTTAGGTTTAGGTTCATCTATATAAATGCAAATATGTGGAAAACATTAAGAATGACCTTCTAAAGGCACAGTTCAAAGAGACACAAAAAGATAAATCTTACACAAAACTCAACCTAATACAAAAAAAAGACTCAACCTACTATATTTGTTTTTTTCTCTCTGTTATTTACGGTTTGTTTCAATAGTACGTTCTTTTCAAGGCTGGATATACATTTGTTTATTTTTCTCCTTGTATTAATTTAATTACTCGTTTTGAAATATTAATTTAAAAATCTTCAGAATGTGAATATCAAGTTTATAGAAAAATTGTGGAAATACTTCCTATATAACCTCACTCGTAGCAAAGAGAGTTTTCTCAACAAAATTCTAAAGCAAGTAATTCAAACGTTAGACTAAAGAAATATGGCAAATGACAAATGGCCTACCTGGCAGTTTAGCGGTAGCGAGGCAGCCAAGGACGCCGCAGCTGCCTCGCCAGACACTTACTCCTCTAAACTCGAAGGTCTGTGCGATCCTCACGGAAAGCCCATTTTGCCCCCTTGGCACAACACCCGCGAGACTAGCCATACCGCTGAAAGGGCGGTAGTCAAAGCTGTCCTTTGCGGCACTGGAAACGCTTCTGCTCTAAGTCTTGGCCTCCCCATGGCCAAACGGTAATTTATACACACAAATATCATTGATCATTTTAGACATTTGAATTTTTTTTAGTTGTATTATGGACCCAAAAAAAACCTATTTCATACACTTTTGTAATCCTCAGTGCCGTAGCAGAGTACCTAAACCAAGACCTTCCGAACAAACTGACCGCAGACGACGTGTTTGTAACGATTGGATGCAGAGGAGCCATTGAGCTTGCGGTCGATATATTAGCTAAACCAGGAGCCAACGTCCTACTTCCGAAGCCAGGCTACCCATTGAACGTAGTCCGCTCCATCTACAAGAACCTTGAGGTGCGCAAATATGATTTCCTACGCGAAAAGGACTATGAGATCAACCTCGACAGTGTCCGAGCTCTTGCGGATGAGAACACGTTTGCGATATTTATAATCAACCCTCACAATCCCAATGGGAACACCTACTCCGAAGGTCATCTCAAGAAGGTATTTTTACATATTCTCAAATTAGCCTACACAGTATTCACATGACCTTATAAAATATTTTGTGTGTATAATAATGAATTTTAGCTCGCCGAGTTGGCTCGGGAACTCGGAATAATGGTGGTTTCTGACGAAGTTTTTCGATGGACTGTGTTTGGAAATAATCCATTTGTCCCCATGGGGAAATTTTCGTCAATTGTACCCGTGGTTACACTTGGGGGCATATCTAAGGGATGGACTGTCCCGGGGTGGCGAACTGGCTGGCTCGCGCTGCATGATCTAGACGGTGTCTTTAGATCCACCAAGGTTCAGTTATGTATCATAATTTACATATATACTTTGTTTGATATTAAGAGTTAAAAAATGGTTTATTCGTATTAACTGTCTAGGCCTACTAATCTTTGTGATATATGGACAGATCTTTGATGCTGTTAAAGAATTTCTTGAGATATATTCTAAACCAGCATCTGTTATCCAGGTATAAAGCTTTCTGATTTTGGGTTCTTAATTTTATAATAAGAACTAGAGTTTGGTTGCGCGGGTATTTTTTCAATTTTTATCTATTCAATTTATGATTGATAATGATTTTGATTGTTTGTAAGTTATGTCGGTTGCTCATATGATATAACTTTAAAAATATTAATTCTATTTCCTAACATTCGATCATGTAGGCGGCTATTCCGGAGATATTGGAGAAAACTCCTAAAGATTTCTTCTATAGAAGACAGAGTTTTCTGAAAGAAAAAGCTGATTTTGCATATTCTAAAATCAATGACATATATGGCCTCATCTGCTATATGAAACCTGAAGCATGCACCACCTTATGGGTAATATATACTTCTACTATATTTCTACCATATATTTTCATATTATTTTGAATCAATCTTTAGTTTCTTTTCTTCATGCAGACCGAGCTGAACTTGTCATGCTTTATGGACATTGAAGATGATGAAGACTTTTGTGAGAAGCTTGCAGCCGAAGAAAACCTCCTCCTTCTACCAGGTATTAATCACTATCCACCTAGAATTAGTATCTTAGTTTCATTATAAACCCCAGATCAAAAATGTGGTGGAACCTAATCATACAATGCTTCATTGTATGTTGTGTGTTGGGTTTGGTTAGGGATTGCATTTGGTATGAAGAACTGGATGAGGCATTCTATCGACATGGAGACTCCAACATTGGAGGATGCATTTGAAAGATTGAAGAATTTCTGTGAACGCCATTCCAAAGCTTCTCTCAAAGTCGTCAATGGCATCAACTAAACCGTCCATAAATGTCTCTTTTCACGAGTCTTTGACATTTGCTATAATAAGCCTATAATAATAAATGGGTGTTTTATTGACATGAGATGAAGTGTGTTAGGATCTCGCATCAAACGTTTCAATCCTTCTCAAGAAATCTATTCATATTACCAAACATTGTTCCATGAATGATGATGATGATGAGCAATTCCTCAAACCTTACACTTCACTGTGTGTACCAGAACAGGAAATGTCGACAATTCTGAAAAAGATTTCTGTGTTTCCCTTTCTACGCTTGTCTATAGATGTCTGTAAATAAAGTAGTCTCAAATGTGAAAGAAGGAAAGATAAAAATGCATTGTAGAATCAAAATATAGAATATTCCTGTCGGAAATTAGAGCTCTCTGGCAACACTAATAACAACATACACTGAAAACAATCATCATAAAGTACCTCAAGTCCTAAGATGACTAATCCATTAATTTGAGTTGCAGGCGGAATTAGCATTTAATATGACTCACCGGTTTATTTCTTTTGCTGGTCACTGACACGTCCTCCAGCGATCTTAACAACTGGTTCGTCTTTGGACCTTATAGGCTTTAGTGCCGGATGAACTTTGAGGTCTCCTGTTACAAGCTTTTGTCCAACGTCCAACTGGCTGAGATCTACCTCTATGTATGGTGGGATAATCTCTGCTGGGCGTAAGGCCATAGCACTGAGATCAGTAATCATCTTTTGAAGCCTGCACATGGATTTCTTGAAGCTCATTTATAAGCTCCGCGAGACATCAAACATAAGGCCATCGTCAATGAAGTGAATAAGTTATTACATGTCATCCCAGAAGCTTAGCTCGGTGTGATCCAAGAAAGGGTGGCATCACTTCTCTAAAGAGTAGAAGCTCAATGAAAACCACAATCAAGTAAATTATCTACTCTGTGACCTAACTAAACTTCTTCAGGGCTTAGGACTCAACAACTGATTTTAGTATATCTACTCCTCCAGCATACACGACACAATGAGTAATTGTTCGCCGAAACCAGAAGTCAAAAACCCACAAGAGAATTCAGTAAAGGCATTGTTACCTTTCTTTAATCCAGGAGAGACATCATCTCCTATGAACACAAGAGGAATGTCAACTTTCAACAAAGCACCAGGAGGAGCTCTTGTGAATGTCACATTGAGTGGAGCATCACTCCCAGCATGCAAATGAATCTGAAAACAACTGAAGATTCAAACTAAAGAGAAAATGCCCTTATGATCCAAACAAGTGAAGGACTTTTACCGAACTGGGCAAAGCCCTGATTTTCTCAATTATCTCACCGGAACCAAGATCAGACCGGACTTCCACAACGAATAGCCTAGAGAGGAAGAAGGAATATCCCAAATGAGTCACCAGTTTCCTGATCTGATTCGTCTGGACTGAGACAAGCCTCTTGTTTCCTCCGTGCTGTCCATCCTCCTGCTCGAATATGATCGAAGGAACTCGACCTGCTTTACTCTCTTTCGCCGATATGCTCTTGCCGGAGTCAGACAGTGGAACCGCCAGAATCGTCTCTGCGTACTTTGGATCGGGTCTAGAGAATCCAGGGAGGTAATCTAATTGGGTCTGCTCAATAGCTAAAGCGGCGGTGGCTGCCGGAGAGAATAGCCGGAGATTCTGTAGGGCTTTGGGTAGTATTGTCGCACGACGGAGCAACATCGTCGCTTGTTGTGCCACGGAGAGAGAGCGAGCGAGTGGGTTTAGCAAACAGAAATGTGGGGTTTCTCCAATGAAACGCTGTCGTTCCAAAATTAAGAATGGGCCTAGTTCATCACCTTATTGGGCCTGATCATGGGCTTTTAGTGTACCTCAAACCCATTATAACAGCATTTGATTAATGGGAATGATTCAAACGGATATTCCATAGATATGTTCTTTGAAACCATTGAACCTATTTTTGTAAATGACCCTTTCACCCTCAAAAGACCTTAATGATGTTATTAAAGTTTTCCTCTATTTTCTATTAAGTTAAGGTTAAAAGCGTCCTATCAACAAAAATATAGCCCCCATCGCCAACTTATAAGCTCGTCGTCGTCGTCTTTGCTCTTGCTCTCTAGAGAGAAAGAAAGGAAAAATAAAACACATTTGGCTCACGCCTCAGTACGATTTCTTTGTTGCCAAAGGTATGATTTTTGTTGTCAAGTTTAGTTTTTATATAATAAGTATTGTGTTTTTCTTTGATAAAGAAATTTTTTTAAGGAGAATTCACTCATACAGGTTGTTGAACTCATGAGACTTAAGGAAAATGAAGCTTCATCTTCTTTCACTTCGTCTTCCTTGTTCAAGGTAAATTAATCTGCTTTTTCATTATTCTCCTCCAATCTATAACCAAGAAAAGGAAAGCTTTATTCGGTTTTGTTAATTTCTGGTTTGCAATTATGGTTTAATTCTGATTCTGGTTTATTGCGATCATTCATAATCCTTTTCTCTTGGGCCCATGACAAAGAAAATTCAAATCCATTCTGTTATGTATTGGGCCTCTCTCTAGTTCTATGTGTCTACAACTTTTAATTTACTGTTTACATTCTTTCTTTCTTTCTTTGAATAATTGCAATAAATAATCATCCCCTCAATTATTTCAAGTTTACATTCATTTCAAATAAGTCTTTTTTATTGATTTTACCTTTTTCCCTAATTTTAATTTTTTTACTTTTTTACATTTTGTGAGTTTATTGAAAATTAGCTTATTATTTTAATATTTTTAAAACATCAATTAACCCCTCCCCCATGGTTTTCCACCAAATTGACCCTTTTTCTTTTCTCCACTCAAACAAAACAAAATTGAAAAATTATAGCTTATGTTATATTATTATAATTTTTCTATATAACTATTTGGAGCTTTTGAAATACACTCAAATTATACTAATTAAAATCTTCTGTGAACCAACTAATTTTTTTTATTTTTTTGGTTCAACAACCAACTAAAATCTATATGCCACTCACATTTGCTCAAGATTCGAATGTATGGTCTACAATTTAAAATTATACTAATATTTTGGTTTATATCAAAACTTTTCTGACGCAGACAGAAATAACGTGACTCATGTACGAACGGTTGAATCTTTCACCACGTGTCATGCAATGAGGAATTCGATCGTACGACATTCTTGCCTCAGCCGCGTAACACCTGAACATTACCCAATTTTACTTACCTTCCTTAAACTCCATCCACCACGTTAACGCCTGTCTTTCGTGACGTGAGCCGTTAACTTTGACGGCATCCATGTCCACATGCTTTTTCCCCAAGGGTTTTGCTCTAGTTAAGTAACGAACGTGCTGGTACGGACCCGAACCAACCAACGGTTCAGATCGTAAACTTTATTTGAACGGATGAGATTTGATTTGAGTTTTATTTTCTTTTGATTTTCTTCTATTTTAGGCTTTTTCGACATATTTCTCTCTCTCTATCAAAGTTGTGTGAAAAAATTGAAAACTGTGAAAAGCAGCTCAAAGTGTGTTTGTTCGGTTGTATCGGAAGCTAAGATCTGCGTGATAATCGATCGGCGACGATGGCGGAGGAACACAAGCACGATGAATCTGTGACAGCTCCGGAGCCAGCTGTGGAGGTTGTGGAGAGGGAATCGTTGATGGACAAGATATCGGAGAAGCTCCACCACGGTGGTGATTCTTCGTCATCTTCATCGTCGGATGACGAGGACGAGAAGAAGAAGAAGAAGTCGGAGTCTCCGTCTTCTATGAAGTCGAAGGTTTACCGCTTGTTCGGAAGGGAGAAGCCCGTTCATAAGGTTCTCGGCGGTGGAAAACGTACGTTTGCTCCGATCTGGTTTCATTTTATATGAATTCGTCTGATACTGCTTGATCTGTTTCTTATATGTTTTGTTTGACCAATTATTTCGTTTTGATGTCTCATTTGGGGCTTTACTTTTATGGCGACGATGTGTGATTTGAATCTAGATTTCTTCTACGCTCGTGGTGTCTCTCGTTGATGTGAATCGATAAGCCTTTGGTGTTGTAGGAAACTTTGGTTAATCATCTGCACAGTTGTTTAGAGTGATGCTAGTATGATATTATAGTTCTGTGTACCAAGTTACATGTTTTTATAGTGTGATTGATTCCGTGGATAGTATATAGAACGTTTTCCCTAACTTGATTCTTCGTATTTGCAGCGGCTGATATATTCATGTGGAAGAACAAGAAGATGTCAGGCGGTGTTCTCGGTGGTGCTACAGCCGTTTGGGTTTTGTTTGAATTGATGGAATATCATCTTCTCACTCTGCTATGCCATGTGATGATTGTTGTTCTTGCTGTGCTATTCCTTTGGTCTAATGCCACCATGTTCATTAACAAGTAAGTCAATGACTAACCTAGTAAACGGTAAAGTGTTCAGGGATTCTTTGTACGTGCCTCGGCTTGAGAACATTCGCTTCCGCTTTGTTGACAATTGATTCTCTGTCAGGTCCCCACCAAAGATTCCTGAAGTTCACATCCCTGAAGAACCCATTCTTCAGCTTGCATCTGGTCTCAGAATCGAGATTAACCGTGCATTCTCTTCTCTTCGTGAGATTGCATCTGGAAGGGATCTCAAGAAGTTCCTCTCTGTAAGTTCAAACTAGCTGAGCAAAAACTATTTGGGACTTGTACTTTCTATGTTCAACCTGATTACTGACTACAATCTGCCATTGGATTGAATAGGCTATTGCTGGCTTGTGGGTTCTATCAGTCATGGGTGGCTGGTTCAATTTCTTGACATTGGTATACATAGGTAAATGCTTTATCTTCCATATTGTGTTATCCTTTTCTTTCTCTTAACCGATCACCAATGACTAAAGATTATTTGTCTGCTGTGACAGCTCTTGTCCTCCTCTTTACGGTTCCTCTAGTCTATGACAAGTACGAAGACAAAGTCGACCCGCTAGGTGAGAAAGCGATGATCGAGATCAAGAAGCAGTACGCAGTGTTGGACGAGAAGGTGTTGAGCAAGATCCCAATGGGCCCATTGAAGAACAGGAAGAGAGATTAGGAGTTGAGGAAGAAAAAGTTCTCCGTCGACAGTGAAGGGGGAGGGTTGTGAAATGGTACTGAAGTTATGTGTTAGATCTCTCAATACGTTATTTGTTTTCGGGTTTTGTTTAGATACTCTTTTGGTTATGTGAATCAACTTGGATCTTCCCATGACTGATATATGTCTACTTTTGTTTTGTTGGATAAAAGTAGTTGTTTGTTCTCTCTTCACTACAGTGATCTTTAACTTCATAAATCTTAAATTTTATTCAGTTAGATATAAAAGAGTTATCCAAAAAAGAAACTGTGAGGGTTAGATCTCACAATTAATTTGAGTTAGGTTAAAAGAAGTATATTCGTGGAACAGGGTGGAAACGAATCCCGTTTAATCACGAATCTCGTTTGAGCTTGAGAAAATGGATCGACTTTGTAGTTCCCTTTTATTAATCAATAAGAACAGATTTTATAAGAGACTAATTGTAGTTCTCTAACTAATGATCGTATCGAAAGGAAAAAGAAAGAGGGGAAAAAGAAAGAGGGAGAGCAGCTTTCCATCTTCCCCCTGTTTTTAAGCTCTTAGCCATCCCTAGAACCAGGTACCGGTTCTCGAGATCTCCTCCCCTGAGATTTCGCCAACGCCTCAGCCTTCTGTTGACCATCCGTGCGACGCTGTTGCGGTATGCCTGTCCATATCTCGCGTGACTGGCCCACGAAGCTACTGGCCCAGCGATTCACACAGCCTTTCCTTTAATGGGCCTGTAGACTTTAGGCCCAACAGTTGCACCATGCGTCTATACCTAGAAGCCTCCCTAGGTTTAGACGCAAAACAAATTTGGATCCTGTAATCATTTCTCCATGCAATCTGGTAACCCCCAATCTCCACGTGGAGATTCGGCTCTCGAAATCAACGTCCCAGATTCTTCACGTTTGATCAGACGCCTGAGATTTGAAGGAAGATGAAAAGTTTTACCTTGGAAACCGCAGTAACTCAAAAGGCTATAAATCAGCCATTAACTGTTCAACCCCATTATCACAGCTCCACGATCCCCAAGGTAAACCTCCCTCTTCAACTTCTCCGTCATCATCATCGCTTTTGTATTTTTTAAAAACAACATTCGACCTCTCCATTTTTTATCTGTTAGACACAGTCCTCTTTCTCCCTCTTAGCTCTACTAGCCAACTCCTTAGAGTTTTCTGATCTCATCTCGCCACTCCTTTTTCTATCTCCTTCCTCTGTTCCCGACATGGAATCCACCGGAAGTGACGCCAGAAGTTCCGCAGCCCCTCGCGGGGCCCACAAGCGCAGACGGGGTAAGAAGGCGATTATCGACAAGGCCACCGTCATCGTCATCAAGACGGAGATGGTAGCTAGAGCCCTTACGATCTCTGAACCTGGGGCCGTGACTTTTGGTCCCTACCAATCCTCGAGTCTGTCTCATCAGGAGGTTTGCAACCTGATGACTAAAGCTGGGGCCTCCAAGGAGTTGATGGTTGTCCCTTCGCCTCTCGACACCCCTGAACAGACCCCTCCGGGCTGGTTCTGTGTTCACGACGACTATATCACAAAATCCCACCTTCGATTCCCTCTTCCGTCTTCCAACCCTTCTTTTGGATTTGCTTGACCGCTATGGTCTAGCCCTTCCCCAGCTCTGTCCCTCTGTAATTAGGGTAGTTCTAGGCTTAATCACTAGGTCTAGGGAAGAAGGAATCGAATTCAGAATCCAGGATCTTGTTAACCTTTATACGATCAAGGAAAGTAACCCGACGAAGGGGGCTAGAGGTACCTACTACCTCGCGACACGCCCTGATCGTGGGATCTTCTCTTTCACCGTGAATGATGAATTTTGGAGACAAAAGTTTTTCTTTGTGAAAATTGACCCTTCTACAGTCTCCGATGGACGCGTGAAGCGTACCTCATGGGGTCATTTGCTTGGTTAGGGATATCCCTAAAGTGTCGACTTCTTCTGTTTATTATTTTATTAGTCTCTTTCTAACGGATAGTTTTTCCTGTTTCAAGCTTCACGGACCCTCCTCAACTATCACTCAAACTCGTTAGGGCACTGGTAAGGAGACTGAAGCAGGGCTCCCCCAACTGGTCTGCCTTCCCTTCCCTCAGGATCCGCAAAGCTCGATTTCCAGAACTTTATAGACTTTCATATCCTGATTCGATTCCTGTTAACCAACTAGAAGGTGAAGTTTACCACCTCGCCTGGCTTCAGCTTTTTCCTTTTTACATATGGCATTTAACCATCTTTGATGGGAAATATGTTTTTGTAGTTTCTGAAGACGAGACCCAGATTGATATTTCCACTGGAATTAGCAGCTCTGAAGCTACCAAGAACATGCCTCTTCAACCTTCCTTCCGATCCAATGATGCTCGGTCTCGCTAGACTAAACCTTCTAGAGGCTCCCATTCTCGAGGTAGCCTTAATGACAAAGCCTCTGCTGGTTTATTCCGGGCTTCGATCAGGGAGATGTTGGACGATGGTTCATCCAGACCCCCGATCTCTGCAATCCCCATTTCTGCAGTGCGCGAAGCCTCGAAGCCTGAAGGTAAAGATACTAGGATCGAGGTTCAGGAGCCCACGGAAGCTGATCGCCGTGGGAAGGAGCTTGCCATTATTGGTGATAATATTAGCCAAAGGCCTGAAGCAAGTCCCCGTGTCTCCAGGGGAAGTCAAGAGTCTGAGCATCCATCTGCAAAAAGGGTCCGCTCCAACTCTGGTGACAAAGTGGCTAGGCCTTCTTCCTCTTCCTCCCGAGGTGGTCAAGGAGCCTGGAATTTCTCCCATACTGGGCCAGGCTCCGTACTAGACGACAACTGGGGGATGGCTACACTGATGCGTCATATGAAGCAACCTGGATGCCCTTTTCCCGCTATAAACAATTTAAGGAACAAAGCAGGGTACTTGGATGTGTCTTACCACTTGGGTCAGGTACCCTTTAACAGCTTCTTGTTATTTTATTCCCTTTTTGTTCGATATATTCAGCTGACGACTTTCGATGTTCAGCTTGCTAGTGCTATCAGACGATCCACTGTGGAATACGAAAATCTATTTGGTGGTTTCTCCGACATCCAGGAGGTAGAGGATGTGAATGCTGCTTTTCAGGAGACAAAATACATGCTCGATCGTTCCCGATCTGATGCTCTGAAGTTTCAGGCTCAGGTTGGGGAGTTTATGTCCCAGCTAGAGGTTCGTGAAGGGAAAATTGCCGATCTGTCCTTGGAGCTCAAGGTGAAGGGAAACAGAATCCTGGCTCTGGAAAGTGCTAAGCGGACCGCCGACGCTCAAGTTAACGAACTTATTTCGTCAAATAGGGATCTGCTTGCTAACAAGGAAGCTGAAGTTAAGCGTGTCGTGAGGGCTGGTAAAAAGGAGGTAGTCGGGGCTTATGAAAAGGTGTTGGATTCGATTAAGGAGAAGTTTCATAAGAAGAAGGAGGAAGTTTCAATTCAGATTCATGCTCAAGAGGTCCATGCTAATATCGAATTGCTGGTTGGGCTTATTTCTAAGGAGATTGAGAGTGCCCAAGCTGAATATGATCGTTTGGTGTCTCTGCTTCCAGCCATCGTTACTGATCTCGACAAATCCCAGGTGTCTGACTTTTCTGTGTCAAAGCTTTCTTTGTCTCAACTGTCGGGCAGTTTAGGCCCCCTGGAGGCTGTGATGTCGGACCCTAATGCTGACCGTGAGCCTGAGCAAAGGGTTTCCGTGGCTGGCGAGGTTCGCAACCAGGTGATGGGAGAACCGGAGGTCCCGATTGCTACCGACAAAGATGCCTGATACCTCTTATCTCAAAAACTCTTAAGTCTTTTTAATTATTTATTTAGATCTTTTGGGTCGTATGAGGCTCTTTCCTTTATTTCTAAACTTTTCTTTTGGAGCCTGGAGAGGCTTTTAAACTCTAAAAACTCGGAGCCTAGAGAGGATTTTAAACTCATGATCCTTTTAAGTATTTCGGCTTTTGAGTTATTAATGTTGTCGTGCAATCATTTTTTTTGGTTATGACACTAAGTTCCTTGTTGGGTTTATATACCAAATATTCTAAGCTTCTGACTATGAAGTTTCTTAGATTTCGAAACAATTCTTTTGCCCCCAAGGCTTTTATAATATTCATTCATGCCTTTTAAGGCCCCTTTATTTCTTCTGGGCTCCGTCGGTGCCTAAGGAGGCTCAGGAGCCTGTTAGGCCTTAGATGTGGAAATTCGATTGTTAAGACTCTGGGGCTCCGTGATTGCTTCAAGTTTTCAGGCTATCAAGCCAAATTAGACCTGGTCTTGATAAGCCTCGGGTATTCGTTCCGGTTTCTGGAGGTCTGATTGGATTATCAAGGTTTCGAGGCTCTTATGGATATCTAGGTTTCTAGGAATCTGGTCTTATTGATAGGATTTTAAGACCTTTTAGATATTTAGATTTCTACGAACCTGGTTTTCTTTGATAGGACTTTAAGACCTTTTAGATATCTAGATTTCTAGGGACTTGATTTTCATTGATAGGATTTTAAGACCTTTTAGATACTTAGGTTTCTAGGAGCCTGGTTTTCATTGATAGGATTTTAAGACCTTTTAGATATTTAGGTTTCTAGGAACCTAGTTTTCATTGATAGGATTTTAAGACCTTTTAGATATTTAGGTTTCTAGGAACCTCTTTTCATTGATATAATTTTAAGACCTTTTAGATATTTAGGTTTCTAGGAACCTGATTTTGTTATGAACAGTGCATGTAATAATGCTCAAAGTCGGATTGCACGGATGCGTTGTGGTTCAGGAGTCAATTGCCCGATGGTGAGACATCTGACTCACTGAGGTAGTGGTTTCTTGGTGAAGTGGGGTTGCGCTCATCGAAAGAGCTGCCTACGTACCCTGTCAAGGGATCAAGCCTAAAGTACGATTTTTTGAGTACCTAATGGTAGTACTTTTTGAGATTCATGGCGTTCCATGATCGTATCTCTGGTACCCCGGTTCGCACCTTTACAAGCTTATAGACGCCGGGTTTCACCACATGGGTGATCCGGTTCGGACCCTCCCAGTTGGTCTCGAGTTTTCCGGCGCCCCGCTCTTTGGTGTTTTCGAATACTTTTCGAAGTACAAGATCACCGACCACGAATCTTCGTGACTTGACCTTGGAGTTGTAATGTCGTGCCATTTCCTGCTGGTAGTTTTGGATGCGAGCAAAGGCTTAATCTCGTCGTTCCTCGATCAAGTCGAGGTTATCCAGGAGTAACTGGTCGTTGGTTTCCGGGTTTGAGGTACACAGGCTCCGTCGGAGGCTTCCAACGGAGACTTCGGCGGGAACGACAGCTTCCATCTCGTAGGCTAAGGAGAAAGGAGTCTCTTCAGTTGCCCTTCGCGGGGTGGTTCGACATGCCCACAAAACCTCTGGGAGTCTGTCGGCCCAAGACTTTTTTGAGGTACCTAGACGTTTTTTGAGGTTGGTAATACTGATTTATTAGCGGCCTCTGCGTGACCGTTCCCTTGGGGGTACCTCGGAGTAGAGGTAGTGAGGCGTATGTTCCAGGTGTCGCAGAACGCTCTGAAATCGTCTGATGTGAATTGGGTTTCGTTGCCGGTGAAGATTTCGTACGGGACTTCGTGGCGACACACGATATCTCGCCATACGAAGGCTTCTACCTCGACCCTCGTGACTTGCTGGAGGGTCTCTGCCTCAATCCATTTCGTGAAGTAGTCGGTCAAAACTAATATGAAACGTAACTTCTGCTGTCCGCCCGAGGGCACGAATGGACCAATGACATCCATGGACCATCTCATAAAGGGATATGGTGCCGATATTGAAGATAGCGTTTCGGTCGGCTGATGGATGATCGGGGCGTGTCTTTGACACTTGTCACATTGGGTGGAGTAGGTTTCGCAATTTACGATTATAGTCGGCCAGAAGTAGCCTTGTCTTTTTATTTGGATGGCTAGTGCTCGACCCCCCGAGTGGTTCCCACATGAGCCTTCATGTACCTCTGCCATGAGTCTAAAGGCGTCGAGGCCATGTACACATCTGAGGTATGGTCCCGAGATGCTTCGCTTGTAGAGATTGGATTCAGTTATGCAATATCTTGCGCTAAGTGCCTTAAGTTTTCGAGCCTCCCCCTTATTGGGGGGGGGGGGCTATACCCTCCCAAATGTATTGCATAATTGGAATTCGCCAATCCGGTCTTCCGAGTACTCTGTCGTGGAGAGACAAGGCAGGGGTTTGCGTAGGTTCGGGTTCCGGGTCGTTGCCTAACTCTTCTTGAGTCGGGATCGTGCCCCCGGAGGTATTCTGGGAATCAGGCTCCTCGGAGGCTCTGTTCTCAGGAATACCTTCTGTGTTGTCATTTGATTCGGAGTTCTGGCCCATGCCCCCACAGACTTTATGTGGATTGCCCTCAGGTGGAGCTTCGCTTTCAGAGTTGGTGGTAGCGCAACTGTTTGGCCTTTGGACCTGCTTTGTGCCCCCGGAAGCTCGCCTCTTGGTGTCGCGGGTTTTGGTTTTTGGGAACCAAAAGGTGGTGAAGATTTGAGTGAGGGACTCAAGTCGGATAGCTGCGGTAGCTATTCCCGGGGGCTGAGCTTCCTCTTTGTGTTCTTCTAGGCTACATTTGATTGCATCTTTTATTGCTATGTCAATGTTGGGCTTTTCTATACCTTCCACGGGTATTATTCTTTTGACGAGAGGGTCAGAGGTGGATGCTAACACTGCTAAAGCGTCAGCGGAGGAGTTTTCTCCGCGTGGAATCCTTGTAAGTTCGAGTTTGTCGAACTGTTTGGTAAGGTTTCGAACAACCTCGAGGTATGCCTCCATTCGCTCATCCCTCGTTTCATACTCTCCGTGAAATTGGCTAGCTACTAAGTGAGAGTCGCTGTAAGCATCCAGTTCTCGGATCCCGAGTCCTACTGCTAGCTTCAGACCCGCAATCAGTGCTTCATATTCGACCTCATTGTTTGAGGCGTTGAAGCCTAGTCTGTAAGATTGTTCTATTACTTCTCCCGTTGAGGAGGCTAGCCTCAAACCAATCTCGGACCCCTGTTTCGAGGAGGCTTCGTCAACATGGAGCATCCACTTTGGGGCTATGGAGTCTGTGCCCACGTGTTCGGTGGCTAGCTCGATGACAAAGTCGACTAGAACCTAGGCTTTAGCTGCAGTTCATGGTCGGTATTCGATAACATACTCGCTGAGCTCAATGGCCCATTTAGCGAGGCGTCCACACTGGCTGGGGTTGTGCAATATCGAGCGCAAAGGCTGAGATGTCATTACGACAATCGAGTGCGATTGGAAGTATGGTCGAAGTTTCCTAGCTGCCGTGACAACTGCCAGGGCCAGTTTTTCCATTGCTGAATATCGCGTCTCGGCATCTATAAGACTTTTGTTGGTATAATAAACAGGCTTTTGTTCGTTATGTTCCTCCCTTACCACCACTCCGCTTACTGCTGCTGGGGAAACAGCGATATAAAGGTACAACGGTTACCCTTCAACGGGCTTGGAAAAGATTGGAGGCTGGGAAAGGTAGGCTTTGAGTTGCTTGTAGGCTTCTTCGCATTCTTCGTCCCACAGAAACTTTTTGTTGTTTCACAGGAGTTTGAAGAACGGAAGACACTTGTCGGTTGATCGGGAGATGAACCGATTCAAGGCTGCGATTCGTCCAGTTAGTCTTTGTACTTCCCTGGTCGTTCATGGTGATGACATTTCTAGGAAGGTAGCTATTTGGTTTGGGTTGGCTTCGATTCCTCGCTCTGTCACGAGGTACCCGAGAAATTCTCCGGATGGTACCCCGAAGGTGCACTTAGCGGGATTGAGTTTCATGTCATATTTGTTGAGAATATCGAAGCATTCTTTTAGATGATTGACATGGTTATCTCCGTTGGCGGATTTGACGAGCATGTCATCTATATAGACTTCCATCGTTTTTCCGAGTTGTCCAACGAACATTTTGTTCACGATTCTTTGATAAGTGGCTCCAACGTTTTTTAATCCAAAGGGCATCACTTTATAACAGTAGGTCCCCCGCTCTGTTATAAAGGCGGTTTTCTCTTGGTCATCTGGGTTCATCATTATTTGATTATACCCCGAGAAAGCGTCCATGAAGGACAATAATTGGTGGCCCACAGTGGCCTCGACTAGTCGGTCGATATGGGGTAACGGGAAGCTGTCTTTGGGACATGCTTTGTTCAAGTCTGTGAAGTCTACGCAGGTCCTCCACTTCCCATTTTTCTTTTTGACAACCACTGGGTTGGCTAGCGAGTCCGGATAGTTGACTTCCCCGATTGCGTCTGCTTTCATTAATCGGTCAACGTTATCGTTGACTGCTTGAGCCTTTTCGAGGCCGAGCTTGCGCCGTTTTTGCTTTACGGGCTTAAACGTCGGGTCTATGTTTAGCTTATGTGTCGTTACCCGTAGATCGATGCCTTTCATGTCGTTAGTATTCCAAGCGAAGGTTCTGACATTTTCTGCAAGGAAACGTATGAGTTTCTCCTTGACATGGGTAGGTAACTCTGACCCGAAGCGAATGCATTTTTCGGGGTGAGCCTGATCGATGCAGACTTGTTCGGTGAGGTTCCGCGGGTGCCTCGAATGTTTTGCTGCATCGCCTGCTGTTCCCGGATCTGTAATTGCTATTGAGGGGATTCCTTTATGATTTGGATCCCTCCTAGGTAGCAAACTCTCGATATTTTCTGGCTACCTTGTACTGTAGCTACCCCTGTCGGGGTTGGGAACTTCACACATTGGTGGTATGTCGAGGCTAGGGCTCGCTTTTTGTGAATCCACGGCCTCCCGAGTATCGCGTGAAATGGGGCTGGTTTGTCGATTACCACGAAGTTAACCATTTTCGTAACTCCTCCAGCTATCACTGGGAGCTTGATGGTTCTCAGGAAAGTGGTGGTTTCCCCGGAGAAACCTACGAGGTTGGCCTTCTGACCAGAGATCTCGTAATCGTCGATCTTCATGCCCTTCAAAGCGTTGTAGAATATACGGTCTACGGAGCTTCCGGTATCCACCATTAGTTTGGGTACCTCGTAACCAACCACATTGAGGGTTATGACTAACGCGTCGTCGTGAGGCTGGTCGAGTTCCAAGGTTTCGCTTTCCCAGAAGGAGATTTTAGTATTCGACTCCTGACCAGATGGTCTCGATCGGGTATTAGGTTCAGCCTTCCGTATGTGGCCTTTGATTGAATTCATAGACTCTCGGCAGATATCTGATCCTCCGAGAATGTAGTCAACTCTGGAGTCAGAGAGCTGCTGGCTCGATGCCCTTTCGAATAAGGCAGCTACCGTTCCTTCTTGCAGAGATTTCGGAATCTCCATACGAAGGCTCTTTCCTTCTGGAAATTTTCCGAGGATCATGTCGATCATTTTATTTGGAGCCGGAGGCGACGAATCGGTTTCCTTTTCAGGAGACCTATTCCTCTTCGGAGAAGCCTCCCTTGGGGCTCTTTTCTGGAAGGGCGGTGGTTTCCTAAGGTCTACATCCTTTATTTCGCTGGCAGCAAACTTGGCTGCTAGCTGCCGCTGAAGATCCCAACATTCCTCTGTTAAGTGACCCTTCCTCTCGTGGTAGGTACAAAATTTGCTTTTTTCGAACGATTTAGTCCAGAGGGCTTTGCTTGTTGTTGCGACAAGTTTGTCTTCCTGTGACTCATCGATTGCATACGAGTGTTCCCCTTGGGTCTGGTTGCTGCGGAAGTTACCTTTCTTGGCTTGACCTATTGCTTCTTTTGGGTCAATCTTCGAGTAGGTTTGAGACTTCTTATGGATTTTATCCATCGCAGCAGTTTCCTCTTCGAGAGTAATAAACCGGGATGCTCTGTGGAGAGCATCGTCTATCGTGGGCGGAGAGTTGATAGTAAGTTCTAACCAGAACTCTGAACGGTACCAAAGCCCTATTCGGAGTGACTCGATGGCAAACTGATTGTTGGGATTCGAGAGCTTGGTTCTGACTGCCCTGAACTTTTCTATGTAGACTCGGAGTGTGTTCCCAACCCATTGTCGGATCTTCCACAAGTCTGCTTCAGAAGCCTGTTTCCGAATGTGAGTCGAGTACTGCTTTACGAAAGCATTGGTTAGTTGGTCGAAGCTATCTATCGAATTTGGCTCGAGGCCTGAGAACCACTCGAGGGATGTGCCTGTTAGGTTCTCAGCGAAGGTTCGGCAATAGCCTGCCTCACACTCCTCGCGCGTGAAGTGAGCCTTGACGATGGTTAACCTGAAGGCTCTCAGGTGAGCCTTAGGGTCCGAGGTCCCGTCGAACTCTGGGATTCGAATTTTTCTTGTATCTCTTATGTAAGAGTTAGTTATCCTGTTCGTAAATGGGGTTCCTCGGGTTTCCTCTATTATGCTCTCGATTTCAAGGGCCGAGCTTGTGGCCTTATGAACCTGCGCATTTAGCTTTTGAAGAGCCGCATGCGTTCTTTCCATATACCTTCGGATAGCATCAGGGCTATCTAGTCGAAAGGTTTCCGAAACGTCGTTAGACGCCTGCTCGAGAGGCTGTCGCTGGACCCACTCTGGGTTTGGGCCCCAGATACCTGGGGAACCAGGCCTTTCTCAGCCCCCTGGGGCTGTTTTGCCTAGCGTGATTAACCAGGGGACCTGGAAAGATTATGTCTGTAGATCCCGTTCCCTGTAGAGTCTCCAAGGGAACGGGTTAGTTATGTTCGAAGGCTACATGGGAGGAGGCCCTTCCATTAGCTGGGATCGGAACGCGA
>OVAN01008391.1:0-18235 GCA_900406275.1 Anastatica hierochuntica | reverse complement strand
CCTAGCGCCAATTGGCGCCAAGGACTTGGCTCGATCCTGGCGCCAATTGGCACCACCAATTGGCGCCAAGACAGACCTCCGGTCTCGGTTCTGATCGATGTCTAGATCCTCCTCTAGTTTTGTCGTCAATCGGTTCCAAGACTCGTTCGTAGGTTTGGCATCCATCGGCGTTTAGACATTTCTTTAAAACGATGCAGTTCTCCAATGGTCACGGAGGTTTCGTATCGTTCCGAAGTTCGTATTGCGTGGTCTTCCAAGAGTTATTCGTAAATCATGGATGTTAACTTTAGCATTCGGGCTCTTTAGTTGTTCGTGGACGGATAGACTTTGTTGAATGATAGTTAAGTCTTCGACGATGACCAGTCAAGACAGAGGTAAGTTTAGAAGACGTTAAGTCTCGACGGCGGTGACTCTAGACGTTGGTCGTGTTTCTGAGTAAGTCCGATTAGCGATGCGATCTTCGACGTTGATTTCGAGATGACCATTTTTGACACCAACAATGATAGTGTGTCAAGTTTGAGCCAAAAAGACACTACTGCTGCATATGCACAGCTGACGTTGGTTTGGATTGTCGAAGTTTAAAATTTATAAATCTAAATCGTACTTTCAATCCCGCAAGAGAACGAGGTCAACCGTAGTACTTTAGGGTCGTCGAAGGTTTTGAAGGCTTGACTAGTAGAACCTAAGCAAACGGAATACACTAAGAATCCTAGTCTAGGTGGGCGATTTAGATGGGGATTGTCACAGGTATCCACTAAATATAATGATTAACAAGGACAAACATAATTAAAATGCATAAAAGAAAGCAAGAATTAAACCAGCAAGTAAGTAAAGCAATAAAGGAGTGAACTTGGATGTAAACAATAAAAAGGTAGGATCTTGAGATAATAGTAATGGGTTTGGGGTCGATCTAGTGATGAGATGGACTTAAGTAAGGCTTTATTAGAGGGTTTAATTATTCCTAGGTCAAGGACCCCTCTATGATCGATCAACCCACTCTCGTGGGGAAGATCTATTCACCCATACACGTTAGAAGGCTCAACTCTCGTTTTTTGCCTATCTAAACATGCAAGTGATAGTGTTCCTCAAGCCCTTCTAGCCATTTTACTCCTTGATGTCCCCATTGGGCAAACTAATCTCATAGCTCAAATTGAAAAACATAGATCTAGTTCTCTCAAGCATTTCATCGAACACTTTCTAGGTGTCAATGAGCAAGCAATGGACTTTAAAGAACTAAACTAGATCTAGTAGTGATCTATGCTAAAATCAAGCCTAATCATCCTTTACAACCCTAAATCTAACCCTAGTCTACCATATCTCAAGATCCAAGAAGGATTTACTTAATAAGAGTCATGGAAATTTAAAGACAAGTGTTTGGTCTTTGAGCTCCCATGTTCTTAAATAATAGATCTAGATAAAGAGATGAAAAAAGATCCAAATCACTCAAAAATATCAAGAAGTTATTACAATAGTTTAGATCGCAAAATAGATGAAAGAAAAGTAAAATTGATCAAAAGTTAAGCAAAGTTATGTTATTGGTTCAATAGGAAGCTATTTATAATAAAATGAAGGAGTATGGGTGCCCTAAAAAGGGTTTCTTCACGTCAAGGTCGGCAATCGTCCCCCAAAGGCATGCTACCATCGACCAAGGGGTCACAATAGCTCATCGTGGGCAGAAAAGCTGCCAAGGGATGCTACTGTCGGCCCAAGGGGCTCACTGTCGATCTAGGGGTCGACAACTGAGCACCTTGATAGCTCTTTGTCTCTTCTTCTTCCTCTTGAAAACTCTACTTGATCCACACCTTCTCCATTAACATTTAGCTCCTTTCGTTCTTGATTTTAAGCTCAATTTCCTCCTTGAATCCACCTCTTGAACCTCCACGAATCCATCTTGAAGTTGCACCTACAAATGCAAAGAAAATGAATATGTAAATGCAATATGATCCTAAACTAGACTCTAGACTCAAAACTATGGATTTTAAGAATTATATGCAATATTTACAACCTAAATGTGGATGAAACTTAACTAAAATGCATCAAAATATGCATGAAAATATGTACACATCAACACCCACGGACTTGTCCTTTGCTTGTCCTCAAGCAAACAACAAAGTGCAAACCTGGATATGAGGTTCGCAAGCGGGAACTCAAAACCAAGATAAGAAAAGTAATGTCTTATGCCCAATGTCCTAAAACAAGTAAAATGGTGCAAAGATAATCTAAGAGTCTATGTACTTCTACATGATCATCACAAAACCAATTCTTAGAATCTAAGCTAAGCATTCAAAAACTATCTCATCGATAATTCCTTATTACATTTAATTAAGCTTAGACGTGAGTTATTTACCTATGGGTAATGCATCTCATCCATTCGGTTTGGAGTTCAAAGAAGGGTTTGATGTAAAGAAGTGTGAAAAGAAGAGGGTTCTCTTGATTTATAATGGTTTCTCTCAAACAAAAGTAGTGAAAGACAATAGGCGAAAGCAAAGTAGTAGCCGAAAAATTTACGCGTACAAAGCATTTACTTCCTCTAATTGTTCCCACCCCATTGCTTTATAAAGATCTAGACACTTACTTGATTTAATTCCCATCCTAGATCTAGAAACCATAAACATTTTGTTGAACCAAACACTATCATTCTTTTTCTTTTTGTAGAAAACTAGAGATCCTTAAACTTTTAAACTTCTTAGCTACTAACCTTCTTTTGATTTCAAGAGCCACTATCTAATTACTTGGATTCTTTCTTTCTTTTTCTTTTCAAGAGTGGACTCTCTAAGCTTTTAGTTTCTAAGTTTTGAGCTTAAACTTAGGACTAATCTCTAGTGTCTTTTTCCTTCACTTCTATTTTGTCTTTTTCGATTTCCTTCTTTCTTTTTACCAACCTAGGATCATATTAGCAATAAGGAACATCTACATGACTCTATACACACTAACCATTCCCAAGACTTAGAAAAAACCCTAAACCACAAAGATTTTTCCCTCCTATAACTCTAGTTAGCCTTAAAAGTGAGGCTAACTCTAAGGAAGTATCCTCTTTGTCGTTCAACTTCAATTCACTCGAGATTTTGTTTGTGTGTGCATTTTCCAACAGAGGCCTCACATATCAAAATAATAGGGGGTTTTGAAGGAAAGGTTTAAGGTTTTACAAGGGTAGGTCATTATTCTAAAGATTAGAGTAGCCATTTGAGCTAAGAAAGATTGGTAAAACTTGGTTACAACATAGCTCAAATGTAGTGATTTCCCATGGTCAAGTATGGCAAAACCCATAAGCAAGATATTAACATTCATTAATAGCCATCTTAGATAGGAATTGACTCAGAAGATAACTTACTTCCACGATTGCAAAGACCTTTAAGTGGTCAATTCCAGTCACGAATTTTCCTAAGACAAAAAGTGGTCTAGGCAACATCTTACTTCTAGTGAGGGCATTATTCATTAAACAAAAGTCAACTATCAATGAGGTAGTTTCATCATTGTTCCCTATGCAAAATGCAATCATATATGCTCTTAAAAACTAAGTATGTACAAATGGATGCAATCTATATGCAAATTTTTGAAAACAACTTGAAAATCTTTTTGGATTTTTTTGCAATTTTCGATTTTTTTTGTTTTTGTAAGTCATAACTATCTACAATGCAAGACTCAATATGTAAAGAAAAGAAAATATCAAAACGAAAAACATAATTAGTACTAAGCCCCTCCCCCAGACTTAAACTTCACCGTCTCTGTGAATTTTAAACCATGTGAGTGACCCATAAAAATACATATATAAAACGAAAATATGCTATACAAGAGATTGTAGGTGTACCTTTTGACAACTCATATATATGAGTATCTTGTGGATCCAACGGAGGAATCATGCTCATTGTTGTTGAGTTTTGATCTCTTTGGCCATGATGATGAAGGGCCGACGGGGTCTTTGCCATGTTTCCTCAGGGATAACTCTTGAACGAAGTCCATGGTGGGTGCATCCCATGCTCTTGCGGTTCCTAGATTACCAAAGGAGGAAGGGCAACTAAGTACCTTTGTTGTTGATGTCCATGGAAACTCAAGTCTTCATCTTCTTTTTCTTCCTCACTTTAAGAGGCATAGCGGTTGTATTTTTGATTTTTCTTCATTCTTCTCAACAACCGCGTAATGAAATTCCCTTTTTTTCTTATGACCTTGTCTTGGTCATTCACCTTCCTTTCCAAGTACATTTCGTACTCACTTATTTGGTAACCCTCTGGTGGTTCTTGTTGTTGGTACTCAATGTTGAAAGCATTTTCTTCTTCTTCTTGGTTCGGTGGTGTCTCGTTGGGGTCAGACTTGTAGAGTCTTGGCTCACTCAGTAGGGAGTGACGGTTGACAAGTAGATGTTGAGGGAGACAGAATGAGAGGTTCTCATCCTTTGTCATGGTTGTGTCCTCTTGTAGTAGCAAGAAGCACACTTGTCTTTACCTCTCTTAATCTATAAATAAGTAGATCATCCAGACATTTGTATACCCATGGTAACCGTACATGAATTTCTCCTTCACTAGATGACCCATATCCATCTTCCTTTCTCCTCTCAATCTTCGGAACTCTTCAAGATTAACTCCCATGTGGAGAAACAACTGAGAGACGAACCCGCCAATTCGGATCAAAGGCTTTATCGTGGTCCTCAACTCTTCATGGTAGTCTAACATCTCGGAGATGAAGACACTTCCGTTGTTGACATTGTTTCCCTCGGGGTATTCCATTATGTCCCCACTTAGTCCCTTCATAACCATCTTGATACTTTAGAATAACAACTTTAAACTCAAGGGGCTCACTAGTTTATACGAGTTTCTCCCCACAACAGTGTTTCCAAGCAACTCTAAAAGGTAAGAAATGGTTGGGTTTCGAACCTTTGATAGCTTTCCCGAACCTTCATCATATGATCAAAGTGTTATTCTCTCTCAAAGTATCCTTGATTCAAGTTCATACCCATAACCAAAATCTTCCTTTGGATCGAAGCCATACATTTGGGAAATCTCCTTAAGGGGTACCTTGTAAAAGTTCTCCTTGGTTCTAAATGTGAGGTACACGACACTTTCATAAGGACCACGTACTTGGAACATGCTAATCGTTGAGAGAAATTAGAGAGTGAGGTGACGGTAATTCGGATGGTTCATCGATAGAATGTTCCCCATGTCCATTTTCCTAATCAAGTACTTCAGTTGATTGTGAATCTCCATCTCCCTCAAAATGTCCTCATCCGCCCAAGTTGTTCCAACGACCTTGGCACTATCTTGGAGATGCAAGTAGAGGCTTGTCTCCTCATCATACCAACTTGCGTAGGTGACATTTTCTTATTCAATTGAAGCCATTTTTCCGATCTACAAAAGATAGTAGATGTTGTGATTTAAAAATTTCTTTAACAAACGAATGTAAAAGCTTAAGAAGGATTTAACTTTGAATCAATTTTAAACATTCAAGAGCAAGTCATACTAATCATTGATTCTTAGCATACTTCCTTAACCAAAACATTCAATATAAATTCCATATCAAAGTGATGCACATGGACCACTTCCAAGCCTAGCATTTTCAAAATTTCATAAATAACCGAATGATGCATATGTCATGAGTAAGATACCTATAAGATCACCAAGAGAATGTCCATTTAAATCATTCAAAGACATTTACTAAATTTGGGTAAGTGTGTACTTAATATAATTAATCCAAATTCAATGATAATGAACGATGCTCAAGGTTTTCAACAATGAATAACAAGTTAAGCAAGCTTCTTATCATCATAACCATGGAATGGCAAATTCAATGAAGGCTCAAAAACAATCCTTTTTACTCTTTGAACTCTTCATGTAAATCAAGCATGTGTACCATAAAATCAATATAAGGACTAATGAAACTAATTTTCCCCAAAATTCTCTCAAGAACACTATTCATGAGCACTATTCATCAAGAAGAACAATCCATGATTCAAGCAATTTTAGTTGTTTTTAAGAAGATCTAATCCATGAAAACTCAAAATCTAAGCTCTAGTTACCAAGATAACTCACAAACAACATTTAATTCACTTCTCATGAAAATCGAAAATCATCATCACGAAGAGAAGAAGTTTTTATCCATACCTTTGGTTTCTTGATACAAATATGAATGTGAGAAATAGAGAGCTTGTGTAATGCTCTCAAAAATGGATGATTCTTGTTATAAATCTCAAGGTTTCTCTTAAAGCTCTCAAGAACACAAAAGCTTAGCTTAAAAGGATGGAAATGTCAATGGTTCAAGCTAAGAGAGAGAGAAGGGGAGAGAGAGAGAGAGAGAGAGAGAGAGAGAGAGATTTCTTTAAGTGTCCAAGTTTGTGAAATTTTCAAAAATTTGCAAAAGTGGTCCTTAGAAAATTCTTTCATAACCAGTTTGCAAATGTTTAACAAAATCACCCTTAAAATCTTTAAATTAAATTTTTGAGGGAAAATCAAGTTTAGCTTTTGAAAAATTAGGACCAAAGGTTTTGAAATTGGATCAAAAATGGTTTAGTTTTCTCAAATAAAGCTTTTGCTAAATCACTCTTGAAATTCTTTTAAAGTGGTTAAATGCAAATGAAATGCTCGAATTCAAGAGAACTTACCTTAGCCAATCGAATGATCTTAAAATCAAGTCATGGTGACTTGTTGGAAATGTTCATCCATATTCCATTTTGGCTTTGATCTTTACTTTGATTATTTCTCCTTTGGTACCTAAGCTTAGAGCAAAAGAATTTCTTTGGAACAAGGTTTTCCCAAGACATAATCATCATTATTGAAATTAAAAGCATGCAAGACTAAAGACTTAAGAAGAAATATTTACAAAGGATATGCATGAGATTGTCTCTCAAGTGCGCTTGTTTAAGGTCTTTACCGTTCTTCTTTCATTTAGTTTATGAAATGAAGGACCACCTCTTAATGGTTAGGTCTTATTGGAGACTTCCATATCGCCCATTTCTTAATTTTGTTGAAGTTTTTCATTCCTTTGCCCTTGTAGAAATGGGGGTTGTAACTATCCTTGGGGATTAACCCTTGAGTGTTTGTTTCATCCTTTATCATGCCCAAGTCTTCGTGGGGCACATCTCCCTTTAGGTTATCCTCATGAAACAAATCCCAAACTCCATTCTTCTCCAAGCTCTTGTAGACTTTTTCTTCTCGAATCCTAACCATTTTCTTTGGTTCCCTTAAGTAGACCGTACCACAAAAAGCATTGTCCCTCTTGATTTTAAGCATTGGGTAGGACAATCCTTCATCAACTCTTTTCAAAATGAGCCATTTAGTATCAAAGTCTATTGAACATCTGATAGTAAGGAGGATTGGCATTCCTAAGATCAATTGGAATTTGGCTTGGTTGGATTTAGTATCCACAACCACGAAGTCACACTTAACAAGTTTGATGTTGACCCTTAGCTCAATGTTCTCTAGCCTTCCCATAGGAGTCTTTTTAGATGCACCCCTAAGTAAGATGGGATCCACCCCTCTCTTGGTCTTGTGTTTAAATCCAAGTTCTTTAAAACAGTCTAGTGAGATGACATTCAAATTAGCACGTGTGTCCGCCAAAGCATCCTCAAAATGGTAATCTTTAAGAGCACATGGAATTAGAAACCTTCCCTCATCATTTGATGTTCTCTTGAGTTTTTTCAATAGCTCTAGTTGTCGGGATACCATTGTCCCTCATGATCTTCGCAACTTTGTCTCGTTGAGAAATGGCCTTTTCCAACTTCTTGTTGAAAATTTCATTTATCTTAGCTTCTTCTTCCCATTCCTTGGGAATGTTCAAAAATCCTTTCTTCTTGATTTCTTTGTAATGCAACTCAAGGATATGCTTGTTGAAGAATTGAGTTTATGGGAGTGTGGACTTAAGAACCGGAAGACTCAAAATGGGGAAGTCTTCCTCACTCACCTCTTCTCCTCTAGGCATGTACCTAGGAATCTTTTCCTTTTTCTAGAATGTCTCATGCCTTGATAAATTGGGTTTTTCTTCTTCTTTGAAGCTTTCATTTTCCTTAGCTTCCTCAGAAACCTATTCCTTAGTAGCCTTATCTTCAATCAAAGGCTCTTCCTCTTCTTTTTCAAACTCGACACCTCTCTTAGCCAAAGGAGTGTCCTTCTTCTCAAGCTCCTTTCCAATTGGAGCACTTGTCCTTTCAATTTCAAGGTCAAATTCGGCATGACCTTCCTTAATATTCGGGTTTCTAACCAAATCCACATCCAAGCAATCAACAATCCCATCAAGAGGATTCAAAAATAAATTCTAAAAGACATCAATAATATTATCCTCTTCAATATTAAAGACAATATCATCCAATCGTTGAGGAGTGTGGTCGATTTATTCCAAGAAGGCATTGCAAAAGTCTTTGCTTGATTCTCCCTTCTCTTTAGCTACTTCTTTTTTCCTTATGGTCCGAGATCACTTGTTGGAGTTGAGAATCTATGACCTTAACATGTGAAACAAGATCTTCATGCTTGATGTTCATGTGTTGGTAGATAGACTCTATCTTCACATTCATCTCCCCAAACTTCTTGTTGAGCTCGGCTTTTGTCTCATTTTGTCCTTCTACTAGCTTCTTAAGCATAACATGATTTTCTTTTTCTTTGGTAGGACGGGCTTGTTGTTGAGGCTTTTGGTAGTAGCCTTGCTTAGATTGGTATTGGTACCTTTGTTGGTTAGTCTTTAAAGGATAAACTTGAACTTGTGGATTCTCCACATTAGTGCTTCGGTAGGACAATTTTTTGTTGTTGAAAGGCTTGTATCCTTGGTTGAAAAATTTTTGGTAGTACCCTCCTTGGAAGTAGCTCACTTCTTCTTGGTTTTAACCTTCTTGTGCTTCGACTTCGGTTTTCGCAAAGTGAACACTTCTTCTTGTTTGTTGAATAAGCCTATCAACTTTATCACTAATCTCCTTGATCTTGTCTTCCTTAGATCTCATGTTTCTCACCGTTCTATCATAATCATTCCCATCACAATTGTAGCTTTGGGCGAGATTGTCTATGAATTTTTCTCCTTTATCGGCGGAAAGACTAGCAAAGCTTCCCATGGAGGCGGTGTTTAAAGCCAAGTGTTACTTCTCATGGATACCTCTATTGAAGATTTGAAGTTGGTTGCCCTTGGTGATACCATGGTGAGGACAACTCCTTATGTATCCATTGAAGTGTTCCCAAGCTTCATAAAGCGATTCCGTTCCTCATTGCTTGAAGGTAGAGATCTCATTCCTTATCTTTGTCGTCCTTTTGGGCGAGAAGAACTGAGCTAAGAATATCCTCTGACACTCATCCCATGTTGTGATAGAAGATGTCACAACTCCTTCCTCCCATTGAGATGCTTTGTCTCCTAAATAAAATGGAAACAAAGTCAACTTGATGATGTCCTACGGCACTCCATTAATCTTTACCGTTCCGGTTAATCTTTCGAAGTTGTCAAAGTGCTTTAGAGGGTTTTCCAACGCAAGACCAAAGAATCTAGCATTTTTCACCATATTGATCAAGCTTGACTTGATCTCAATGTTGTTGATGCGGATTGGTGGGGGTCTTATACCTATTCTTACGCCATTAGTGAATGGCTCATCGCCTTCTCCAATCTTCGTTTCTTCACTAGGGAGGTGGAGTGGACGGTTCCCTTGGTCTTCTTTACCAATGAAATTCCCATGATTAAGAGGGAGAATTCGCTCATGTTGAGGGTTCTCTATAGGTGGAGGATTCTCTTTTCAAACTTCTTGATTATACCAACCTTCTTAGATGGGCTTGTGTTTCTCTAGCTCTTTTTTGTTTTGATTGTTGTCTTTCAATAATTGTTGGATCAATGTAAAGAAGTCTTGTATTTGGCTCACTTCTTGGTCTTGTTATCATGTACCTTAAAAAATCAAAGAAAATCAACAAAAGAAAGTTAGAAACCTAAATGAAATAAGCAAAAAGATAAATCCTAGTCCTTGAATCCTAGAAATATCTTTGAAGATCAAAGCGAAAGCCTAAATCCAATGGCAACGGTGCCAAAACTTGATGTTGGTTTGGTTTTTTGAAGTTTAAAATTTATAAACCTAAACCCTACTTTCAATCCCGCAAAAGAACGGGGTCAATCATAGTACTTTAGGGTCGTCCAAGGATTTGAAAGCTTGATTAGTAGAACCTAAGCAAAGGGAATACACTAAGAATCCTAGTCTAGGTGGGCAATTTAGATGGATATTTTCACGGCTCTCCACTAAATCTAACGATCAACAAGCCCAAACAAAATGAAACTGCATAAAAGAAAGCAATAATTAAACAAGAAAGTAGGTAAAGCAATAAAGGAGTGAACTTAGATGTAAACAATAAAAACGTAGGATCTTGAGACAATAGTAATGGGTTCGGGGTCAATCTAGTGATGTGATGGAGTTTGGTAAGGCTATATTAGATAATTGAAGCTATTCCTAGGCCAAGGAACCCTCTATTATCGATTAACCCACTCTCGTGGCGAAGATCTATTCACTCATACATGTTACAAGGCTCAACTCTCGTTTGTTGCCTATCTAAACATGTAAGTGATATTGTTCCTCAAGCCCTTCTAGACATTTAACAGCTTGATGTTCCCATTGGGAAAAATACTCTCATATCTCAAAGTGAAAAACATAGATTAAGTTCTCCCAAGCATTTTATCGAACACTTTCTACGCGTTTATGAGCAAGCATTAGACTTTAAAGAACTAAACTATATCTAGTAGGAATCTTTGCCAAAATCTAGCCTAATCATCCTTAACAACCCTAGATCTAACCCTAGCCTACCAAATCTCAAGATCCAAGAAGGATCTACTCACTAAGAGTCATGGAAATCCAAAGACAAGAGTTTGGTCTTCGAGCTCCCATGTTCTTAGATAATAGATCTAGAGAAAGAGATGAAAAGAAAAGACCCAAATCACTCAAAAGTATAAAGAAGTTATTACAATAGTTTAGATCTCAAAATAGATGAAAGAAAAGTAAAGTTGATCAAAAGTTAAGAAAAGTTATGTTCTTGGTTCAATAGGAAGCTATTTATACTAATAGGAAGGAGTATGAGTGCTCTAAAAAAGGTTTCTTCATGTCAAGGTGGGCAGTCGTCGCCCAAAGGCATGCTACCATCGACCAAGGGGTCGACAATAGCTCTTATTGGGCAGCAAACCTGCCAAGGGAGGTTGTTGTCTACTGTTGTGCGGTTGTTTAATGGAAAAAAGGCAACAGTGCTTTAAAATTTATTAAAACCTGTTTCCGAACAATCACACAATCCGCAAGTGCACGGATATGTCATTGTAGTACTTTGGGGTCAAACCACAAGGAGCAAACCTTGGCTAGATAGATCTAAGCATTGGGAATACACACTCAAGCCTAATCTAAGCAAATAAGAAAGGTTGGGTTTTGTTTTGGTTTTCTTAATAATCTAGAAATTAAAGCAAGGCAAAAAAGTAAACAACTTAAATAAGACAATAAACTTAGATAAAGAAAGCAAACATAAACTTAAAAGATGCTAACTTAAAATTAACTATAAACTAAGATGATAGATCAAGGGATGTTATAATCGATCCACATAGAAAGATGGTGATATTGGTGTTAGATCAAGCTATTGAGCAGAAATCCTTGACCAAAGGAAATACTAGCCTAATCCACTCTCATGGCAAGAAGCCATTTCCTTATCAATCGCATTACCTCAACTCTCGTTTGTTGCGAATGATAAATCGTTTAGGAATCATTAAGAGTAAGCCCATACAGTCACAAATAAATCTAGCAAATAACTTCTATTGGCTAGATTGATATAGCAAGTATTTGGTTCTCCTAGACATTTCATCGAATATCTCTCGGGCGAGAAATGCATATAAGTCTAGATCTTAGTTAGCTACTCTAAAACCTAGCATTAAGCACTCCGAATCCTTAAGAAACTTAAGATTAGCTATCCCTAACACCATATCACAACATAATCTAAGTAGATCTAAACATCCTTGGTTCCATCAAAAAGACTACTCACACAATATAAAGAAGAAAAAGAAAAGAGATGAAGAGAAAGAGATACATTTAATAGATAAAGATAGATGTTTGATCCAAGATCCAAACTTTAAAACAGAGACTCTTGTTGAAGCATATAAATACAATCTTTATGAAGGAGAAAACTTATAAAAGTGTTGGATAAAAGTTGGATACATAAAACTAGGTTAAAGGGGTATTTATAGGAAGAAGGAGGGTGTTTTTCGGCTGAATGACACCAGCCATCAAACTCCCAGGTCAATGGGAGCTTTCCTGAGGTTGATGGGAGCTTCTATTTAGCAGCAAGTGGGTTTTTTGCTAGAAAGGTGACCAGCCATCGATCTTCGGTGACCAGGCATCAACCTGGAGGTCGATGGGAGGTGCCCTTTAGTGATTCTTGTGGCTTCTTGATCCTCTTTGATGCCTTGTTGATCCCCAATTCTTCCTTAGAATTTAGCTCCTATTTTCCTTGATTTCTTAGCACCAAATCCACCTTGAATCAATCTCCAGAGCCTCCATAGATCCATCCAAAGTTACACCTACAAAATGCAAAGAAAATGTATGCAAATGCAATATGTTCCTAAACTTGACTCTAGACTCAAACTAATGCATTCTAAGACTTATATGCCATATATACAACCTAAAAGCGGATGAAACTAAGCTAAAATGCATCTAAATATGCATGAAAATATATACACATCATCGACCCAAGGTGGCTCATTGTCGACCTCGGGGTCGACAGCTGGGCACCTTGACGGCTCTTTGTCTCTTCTTCCTCCTCTTGAATTCTCTACTTGATTTCAATTTCTCCCATAGCATTTAGATCCTTTTGTTCTTGATTTTTAGCTCTAATTCCACCTTGAATCCACCTCTAGAGCCTCGATGAATCCATCTTGAATGTGCACCTAAAAATGCAAAAGAAAATGATATGAAACGCAATATGATCATAAACTAGACACTAGACTTAAAATTGTGGATTCTAAGACTTATATGCAACATTTACAACCTAAATTTGGATGAAACTAGATTCGCAATCCAAAAATTCATTACATAATGGAGTTTTTGGCGAATTCCTTCTTCGTGAATGGGAACCTCAATTTTGTGAGTTACAATGCTACACATTTCTTGTTCCAAGGATTGAAGAAGAATCTATGGGAGCACGAGGATGATCTTTGTTGTCATCCTTCTTGAACACCTGGTGGACATTCAATTGTAAAGAAAGCCCGTGATAAGAGTTGGTGGAATGCTTATCCCGTTATTCCGATACTTTGGAATAAAACTTGAGGGATGGAAGAACAAAGAAGATGATGAAGAGGTCAATGATGAGAACCACATAGAAGGAAGGAGCCTTGACATGCAATATTTGTTGGACCGAAGATCCATTTTCGGCTTTGGCCCTAGTGGAGAGGTCCTTTATACATTTATGGACGTGGATCGGATATGGCAGGTATGCAATCTTGCTTTGAATCCATGGACTACTACTACTGTGACCCCTTCAATAGTCTTCAACTTCCCTCCAAACCTTGCAACAAAAAGAACGGACCTCCACTTACATCCAATCATCCAACTAGACGGTGAACAAGAAATGCCCGAAAGAGAAGAAGATGAAGGAAGCTTTGGACATGAATTCCTTAACCATCATTGTGAACCGCCTAACTGAAGATCGCCTCACGAGCACCTCTTGGAAAATCAAGTCAAGTGCAACACTCTACAAATCAAGAAGATCACAAGCATAATTTCGCGGCTATGGAAGGCAATAAAATGGAGGGCAAAGTACAACCGCTATGCCTCCTCCATCAATAGCGACGAGGATGATTACAAAAGAAAGATGCATGTGTTCAAAATGCCGATATATTTGGTGGCTAACCCGCCCTTGACTAGCCAAGAACCGCGAGAGAAAGCGTTGCAACCACTGAGGAATTCACTCCAATAACAACCATGGAGAAGAAACGGGAAGGATCCAAAGGCCAAACATCAAGACCGAGGTGGGGATCCTACCGTTATGAAGACCCCGAGCCATCCATTGATTCATCAACACACTCGTATATATGAGTTGTCACAAGGTACACCCACAATCCCTTGTATATACCATTGCATATTTTCGTTTTATATATGTGCTTTTATGGGTCACTCTAATAGTTTAAAATTCACCGAGACGGTGAAGTTTAAGTCCGGGGGAGAGGCTTAGTACTATTTATGTTTTGAGTTTTGATGTTTTCTTTTCTTTACATATTGATTCTTGTATTGTAGATAGTTATGACTTATAAAAAATCAAAAAAATCGACAAATGCAAATTAATCCAAAAAGATTTTCAATTTGTTTTCAAAATTTTGCATATAGATTGCATCCATTTGTACATAATTAGTTGTTAAGAGCATATAGGATTGCATTTTGCATGGGGAACAATGATGAAACTACCTGATAGATAGTTGAGTTCTGTTTAATGAATAATGCCCTCACTAGAAGTAAGATGTTTCCTAGAACACTTTTTGTCTTAGAAAATTTGGTGATATGAATTGAAACCTTAAAGGTCTTTGCAATCGTGGAAGTAAGCTATCTTTTGAGACAATTCCTTTCTAAGATGGCTTTTAGTGAATGTTAATATCTTGCTTATGAACTTTGCCATACTTGACCATGGGAAATCAATACATTTGAGCTCTGTTTTAACCAAGTTTTACCACTCTTTCTTAGCTGAAATGGCTACTATAATATTTAGAGTAGTGATCTACCCTTGTAAACCCTTTAATCATTCCTTCAAAACCCCCTATTATTATTTTGATATGTGAGACCTCTTTTGGAAAGTGCACGCACGAGCAAAATCCCGAGTGAATTGAAGTTGAACGACAAAGAGGATACTTCCTTAGAGTTAACCTCACTTTAAGACTAACTAGAGTTATAGGAGGGGAAATCTTTATGGTTTTGGGTTTGTCTAAGTCTTGAGAATGGTTAGTGTGTATAGAGTCAAGTAGATTTTCCTTATTGCTTATATGATCATAGGTTGGTAGAATAAGAAAAAGAAAGAAGGAAATCGAAAATGACAAAAACAGAAGTGAAGGAAAAAGGAACTTGATATTAGTACTAAGTTTAAGCTCTAACCTTAGAAACTAAAAGCTTAGAGAGTCCACCCTTGAAATAAATAGAATCAAAGAATCCAAGTGATTAGATAGTTGATCTTAAAATTAAAAGAAGGTTAGTATCTAAGAAGTATAATTGTTTAAGAACTTCTAGTCGCCTACAAAAAGAAAAAGAATGAGTGAGTTTGGTTCAATAAAAGTTTATGATTTCTAGATCTAAGACGGGAAGAATATCAAGTAAGTCTCTAGATCCTTAGGAAGCAATGGGGTGTGAACAATTAGAGGAACTAAATGCTTTGTATGCTTAAATTTTTTAGCTACCACCTTGCTTTTGCAGGTTGTCTTGCGCTACTATTGAGAGAACCCTCTTCTTTTCACACTTCTTTACATCAAACCCTTCTTTGAACTCCAAACCTAATGGATAAGATGCATTGCCCATAGGTAAAGAACTCACGCCTAAGCTTAATTGAATGTAAAAAGGAATTGGCGATGGGGTTTGTTTATGGATGCTTAGCTTAGATTCTAAGAATTGGTTTTGTGATGATCATGGAGAAGTACATAGACTCTTAGATGATCTCTGCACCATTTTACATATTTTGAGGACATTGGGCATAAGGCATTACTTTTCTTATCTTGGTTTTGAGTTCCTACTTGCAAACCTCATTTCCGGGTTTGGTTTTTGTTGTTTGTTTGAGGACAAGCAAAGGACAAGTCCGAGGGTGTTGATGTGTACAAATTTTCATGCATATTTTGATGCATTTTAGCTTAGTTTCACTTTCATTTAGATTATAAATATTGCATATAAGTCTTAGAATACATAGGTTTGAGTCTAGAGTATAGTTTAGGATTATATTGCATATGCATACTATTTTCTTTGCATTTGTAGGTGCAACTTCAAGATGGACTCATGGAGGCTCTAGAGGTGGATTCAAGGTGGAATTGGAGCTAATAATCAAGAACAAAAGGAGCTAAATATTATGGGAGAAGTTGGGATCAAGTAGAGCATTCAAGAGGAGGAAGAAGAGACAAAGAGTTGTCAAGGTGCCCAGTTGTCGACCCCTAGGTCGACAGTGAGCCACCTTGGGTCGACAACAGCCTCCCTTGGTAGCTTTGCTGCCCAAGGTGAGCTATTTTTGACCCCTTGGTTGATGGTGGCCAATCTTTGGGTGACGACTACCCACCTTGACATGAAGAAACACTTTTTAGGGCACCCATACTCCTTCCTTTTAGTAAAAATAGCTTCCTATTGAACCAAGAACATAACTTTGTTTAACTTTTGATCAACTTTACTTTTCTTTCATCTATTTTGAGATCTAAATTATTGTAATAACTTCTTGATACTTTTGAGTGATTTGGATCTTTTCTTTTCATCTCTTTCTCTAGATCCATTATCTAAGAACATGGGAGCTCAAAGACCAAACTCTTGTCTTTGGATTTCCATGACTCTTAGTGCGTAGATCCTTCTTGGATCTTGAGATATGGTAGGCTAGAGTTAAATCTAGGGTTGTTATGGATAATTAGGCTAGATTTTGGCATATACTCCTACTAGATCTAGTTTAGTTCTTTAAAGTCCATTGCTTGCTCATTGACGCCTAGAAAGTGTTCGATGAAATGTTTAAGAGAACTAGATCTATGTTTTTCACTTTGAGCTATGAGAGTAGTTTGCCCAATGGGGACATCAAGGTGTTAAATGGCTAGAAGGTCTTGAGGAACACTATCACTTACATGTTTAGATAGACATCAAACGAGAGTGTAGCAACGGAGAAAACAGACAACGAAGAAAAAGTAAAAGATAAATCGAAAATTACAGTCGAGCAATAGAGATCTTATTCCGAATTTGTGTTGAGCGTTACAATGGGTGATAAGCCATGGCCATGAGAGCTGTCGGCGAGTATCATAGTTCTAACAGCGTAAGACTTGTAAACCTAGTTGAGACGCAACTCGCTATCAAAAACGAAAATAAAACCTAATTGCTCTAAGTGTGAGTTGTGAAGAAATTTTTCTGTCTCCCTCGTTCTTCTCCTTAGCCCCTCTTTATATATGCCTTCGTAAGTTGATTTCATTTCGTTTTCCGCCCTAGATTTGAGCATATCCTTCTGCGAAAATATTACTTTTTTCGAGAATATTCCTTATCTTTACAATTTTTCCATATTTACCTTTAAATTTTAACTTTATTGTGTTTTCCTTTTATCTTTCGTGGAACTCGGGTAAATCGTTGACACAGTTGGGCCCATTCTCATTCCGGAATCGTAAGTGGACTTTTATCGCGTTTTGGGCCTTCCTAGGCCGTTTTGCGACTAAGTGATTTTTACTATTTCTTTCGGAGAAATTGTTCTTCAAACGATTACGCGATGATGGTTTCGCGAAATGATAAGACTGATCGTATAGTTAAGACAATGTCAATGTTCGAGTTAACCATTATCGTTTTATACGATCAATACGAAGCTTTATGAAAACAATAAGTCTTTACGATTATTGTCGCGAAACTTCAACAGAAACTTCAATCCAGACGAAACAAGAGACAATCGAACCGAGATTCAAAGGAGAAGATGATGAGAGAACGTGGTCTAGTCAACCGTAGGTGACTAGACGTTGCCCGTGTCCAGCCGCCCGGTGATGTGCATAGGTTTTAATGCATTTTATAACTCGTTTCTTTTATGTTTTAGATGAATTTAGGTTGTAAATGTTGCATTTAAGTCTTAGAATGCATTAGTTTGAGTCTAGAGTATAGTTTAGGCATATCTTGTATTTGCATGCATTTTCTTTGCATTTGTAGGTACAACCTTGGAGAGCACTTTTATAGCTTGAGATGATGGATTCTAGGAGCCAAAAAGACCAAGAATCAAAGGGAATTAAAGGCTGGAAGCATTGGGAGAAGATGAGATCAAAAAAGATGTCAAAAAGGACCAAGAGGCCATCAAAACTGCCCAAAGGGAACTCCCATCGACCTTCTTGTCGATGGCCAGCAACCTAGGGTCGATGGCCAATGATCTAGGCAGTAAATAGCGCCTCCTCTGCTAGAGGTTGCCAGCCATCGACCCTGGGTTTCNGGTCGATGGCTGACAACCTTGGCCTTAAAAATGCCCTTCTTCACCCTATAAATACCCCTTAACCTATTTTTATGAGGATATCTATTTTCTAAGACAAGAACACACTTTTATAACTGTCAAGTTTGTATTTTCTCTTGATCTTTAAGATCAAGAGTCTCTCTTTTAAG
>OVAN01008390.1:0-18237 GCA_900406275.1 Anastatica hierochuntica | reverse complement strand
ATTTCCTGGGTCCGCCACTGCCTTCTTGGTTCAACTTCCGGTGGATTGTCTAATTCTGCATGTGGCTCCAAGTTATATTTTTCTTTGTTCTCATCACCATTATTATCTTATTCGAGGTTAACACGAGTATCTCCAACAACTTCTTCTGATTCATCGGTTTGGTAAGCATCTTCATCTCTTCTAACCCTTAGCTTTCGCTTCTTCGATTTTTTGATGCCTTCGATTTTATGGTCCTTGAAGGATACAATGTCTTTGCTTCTAATAATTTTCTATTAATCGGATCCCAAAGCCGATAACCGAACTCATTTCTTGGTGAGCCGAGATAGATGCATTCTTTAGTCTTAGAGTCTAGCTTAGCTCGTTCATCTTTAGGAATATGAACGAACACCCTACACCTGAATACCTTAAAATGGTTGTAAGAGACCTTCTTCCCTAACAAAACTTCTTCCAGAACATCATCATCTAACATAATTGTTGGTGTAAGATTTATGATGTCAATTGCCGTCTCTATAGCTTCTCCCTAGAATTACTTGAGTAATTTTGCGTGAAAGAGTATTCACCGAACCCTTTCTATGATATATTTCTTCATTTTCTCAGCAACCCCATTTAGCCGAGGCATCTTAGATGGCGTCTTCTCCATTCAAAGGGGCCTCGATACTCACCACCATTATCCGATCGAACAAACTCGAGTTTTTGACTAGTACTTCATTTTAAATGGGCTACAAGCTCCTTAAAGGCATCAAAAACTTGATCTTTAGATTTTAAAATATGTACCCATACCTTTCTTGAGTAGTCATTAATAACGGTGACTAAGTACGATGCACCATCAATGGATTTTTGTGTCATAGAACATACATATGTATGCACGAGTGATGTGTACATATTTTCTTGCATATTTTGGTGCATTTTGGCTTAGTTTCATCCATATTTAGGATGCATATATTTCACATAAGACTTAGAATCCATGAGTTTGAGTCTAGAGTATAGTTTATGATCATATTGCATTTGCATGTCATTTCTTTGCATTTGTAGATACAACTTTGGGATGGATTCATGAAGGATCTAGAGATGGATTCAAGGTGGATTTAGAGCTAAGGGATCAAGGAAAAGAGGATCCAAATGCTATGGGAGAAGATGGAAGCAAAAGGAGCAAACAAAGGATGAACGAAGAAGCTACAAGCTGCCAAAGTGAGCAGCTGTCAATCTCAAGGTCGACAACAACTCACTTTAGGTCGACGACTACTCAAGTTGGGAGCTGTGCTGCCCACTTTTGGGCGACGACAACTCACTTTGACGCGATATTTGCTTCTAAGGCACCCACTCTTCCCCTTTTAATATAAATCCCCCCTCTTAGCCTCCAAGAACAAAAACTTCTCCTCTCTTATCAACTTTCCAACACTTTTCTTTATGTTCTAAGTTGATTCTCTTGATCTTTAAGATCAATATTCTCTTGATCTTTACAATCAAGATTCTCTCTTTATATTTTTGTATCTCAAATCTTTTATCTATTAAATCATGCTTATGTTTCTCATCTTTTCTCTCTTCTCTCACATGATGTGTGAGTAGTCTTTTCTTGGATTTTGGGAATGGTAGATTTGAGATGATTTTTGGTTAGGAAATGGTGTTTAGTGATAGATAGGACTTAAATCTCTATGGTTTAGGTGTTCTTAATGCTAGATCTAGGATAAAAACTAGATCTTGACATGTATACATTTCACGCCCGAGAGGTGTTGAATGAAATATCTAGGAGAGCCTAAAATATGCTAAACTTAGCTTAGCCAACTAGAGTTGATAGCTATGGAGCTTGGTGACAAATTTGAATGATTCTTAATGATTGCTTGCGAGTTTGGTGACAAAGTGGAATGATTTTTAATTATTGCTTGCTAAATGATCACAAGAAGTTAGAGTTGAGTGAAATATGTTAGCTTGCAAATATGACTTTTAGTCACGAGAGTGGTATTAGTTCAAACATTGATTCCATAGTCGTGAGGTTGAATTCTTGTTGATTTCTCTTGTTACACCATTACCTAGCTACGATATCGGATCAAATCAACGACCATTTCCCAAGATCCATCTCTATTTTATCGCCTTCACTTGCTTGTTTATTTTGGTCTCTACTTATGCTTTACTTTATGCTTTACTTTTATGCTTTACTTTCATTGTCTACTTATGCTTGCCTGATTTGATTTCCTTATTGGCAATTTCAATTAATCATCCTTTAATTACAAAAACCAAAACTCCCTTTCCTTATTTGCTTAGCTTAAGAACGGTTGTGTATTCTTATAGTTTGAACTTATCTAGCTAAGGTTTGCTCCTTGTGGTTCGACCCCAAAGTACTACAATAGCATATCAGTGCACTTGCAGATTGTGTGATTGTTAGGAAACGAGCTTATAAATTTTAAAGCTTCGTTTGTCTTTTGTTTGCATAAACAATCGCGCAACAAGTTTTTGGCGCCGTTGCCGGGGAGCACAAAAGCTAGATTTTGTTTTCCTTTAAGATTTCAATTATCCTCAAGACTAAGATTTATTTTTATTTGTTACTAACTATCTTACTACTTGTTTGTTATTCCTTTCAAGGTACAAGATTCACAAATTAATAGAGTCAATCGATATGGCGTTCATACATCAACCTCAAGATATCTTCTTCCTTGAAGCCGAGAATTCCATAAGAGAGTTTGAGGAACTTCTTGGATGTAAGATTAATGAAGATTTATTTGTGAGGTACGATGAAGAAGCTACAACCAGATTCATCATTGATGATCAATACTTTGATATGGAGGAACCAATCTTTGATGGGTATGATGATGATGAATGAGGAGACCACGTGGAACAAGGCTTGAATGAAAAGCCCAAGGAGGAAGAGACACAACCTTGCCTTTATTATAAGGAAGCTTTGGGTTTAGAACATATAAAGATCATTGTTGAAAGCTCTCTACCCAATAACGAGATCCAACCCAAAGAAGAAGCACCTACACCTAAGGAGAAGAAACAACACACGACCATAAAGGAAGAAAGTTCACAAGAGGATTCCATTGTAAACACACCTATATATGTGCCACCTCCAATCCTTCCCGAAGAATCCAACGAGATTTCCATTGAAATGTTTTGTGAAATATATGCGTTTGTTAGCCATTTTGAGGTTCTACCTCATATGTTGGAAAAAGCTAAGAACGATCCAAAGTACAAAGAGGAGCTCAAGAAGATCATTGCTCAAAAGGATGAGCTAAAGAAGCTACTAAGGGGCTGTTTAGTATCTTCAATGCTTTCTTGTGAGGAAGTTCCAACAAAGGATGGTGATAGGAGACCAATAAAAAAGATCTCACGAGGAGATGGGTATAAAGATGACAAACTCAAGAGGAAGAAAGAGAGTCCTATTGTTGAAGAGGTTAAGGAGGTTTATGAAAAAGGATCTTCCAAGGTTGTGAATGAGACATATGAAGAGTTGCCTAATCCCTCTCGGTCTTACACTAGGGCTCAAAAGAAGGTTCTTTCCAAGGTTCAGACGGAATTGATGGATATTGGGGTTTTATTTCCCATACATGAAGAAGTGACAAAGCTTCCGGATCGCATCTCATTCATCAAAAGTGTCCTCTCTAATAGGGAAGCAGTTGAAGAAGTGATAATAATGCATGAAGGACCAGGGATCGACAACGATCATATGGTTCTTGATAAGATAAAACACCCCATAAAGTTCATAATACCTTGCTTACTAGAAGAAATCTTCAAGGAAGAGGCTTTAGTAGATACCAAATCTTCTAATGAAATGATTTCACTAGAATTAGTGAGAAAATATGGTATCAAGAGGATTGAGAGGAATGAATCTCTTATCATGTTAGGGGATTCATCAACCAAGAAGCCAATCAGGTTTATACAAAATTATCCTTTGAAGATTGGGAACTGCACAATCCCAATAGATTTATAGGTGATAGAAATGAAGCATCCAACTCGTTTTCCTCTAATCTTAGGAACACCCTTCCTTGCAACTACCAGAGCTAGAATAGACTTTGAAAAAAGTATAGTAGCTCTCAACAAGGTTGATCCAAGAGTCTACTATTACTTGACATTATCCTATGATAGATACTTATGTGCAATGTATCTTGAGAAGAACAAGGTTATGGGTAATTGCAATGAGAAGTCCTACAAAGAAGTTAGGACGAGTGAAGTCAATGGGTGGTTCTTTAATGAGGATGATGGAGACCCGACCGAAAATGTGCTTAATGGAAAGAACAAAATGAAGCAAGAAGGATCAATCTTTTACAAGATGATCCAAATCTTCCCCAACTAAGGAAGAGAGCAAAAATCGAGCTAAAGACCTTAAACAAGTGCATTTGAGAGGCAATCTCATGAGTATCCTTTGTACATATTTCATTTTAAGTCTTTAATCTTCAAGCTTTTCAATTCAATAATGATGGTATTCCTTGGAACAATCTTGTTCCAAAGTCATTCTTTTGCTCAAGCTTCGGTGCCAAAGGAGTTCATCCAAGTCAAGGATCAAAAACCACAATGAAGTTTGGCGAGTACACTTTCTACAAGTCGCTATGAGTTGATTCTAAGAGCACTCTTTGTGCTAGGTAAGTTCTCTAAAATTCAAGCTATGCATTTGCATTTCACCGTTTTAAAAGATTTTTAAGAGTGAACTTGCAAAAGCTTAATTTGAGAAAACTAAACCATTTTTGATCCAATTTCAAACCTTCGGTCCTAATTTTCACAAATTCAAGAAAGAAATTTTCCCTTGATTTTAAAATTCAAATTTTGGGTTATTTTGCAAATATTCAAGGAAATCAAGTATTTTGGAAACCTATGGATCAATTTGCAAATAACTTTTTACACTTTTACTCTTAACCACTACTTTTTACTCTCACTCTTCTCTCTCTTTCTCATCACCATCGACACTCATCTTCTCACTTTGCTAAAGAATTTTTTTGATTTTTAAAGAGAGAATTGTGAGAAAGTTTGAGAGATTTTGGTTCTTTTAAAGTGCATTCTAACTCCTATCAATATTCCACTCTTGAAAAACATCAAACACAAAGTATAAAACTAAAAACCTTCACTTTTACTCTCTTGAATTTTTGATTATCTTGGAGTGAAGTTGTTTAGTGATGTTTTATGGTCTATTAGAATTGTAGAAGCTTAGTTGTTAGTGTTTTATGAACTTGAAGCACCTAGAAACAACTAGAAATGCATGAATCAAAATTTTGTTCTTGAGATGAATAGTGGAGGAAATAATATTTTTGAAATCAATTTTGGGAAAACTTGAATTTTGTGGTTAATGTGTGTGATTGGTGTTGATTGAGCATATTTTCATGAGTCACTTTCTAAATTTGAGAAATTCCTAAGTGTGTTCTTCATCTTGAAATTTTCGGTCATATAGGAGTTTCTTTAAGAAAGTTGATTTTTGAATTCTATTGAGTGTAAGGTGTTGATTGTTGAATGCCTGATTTGCTTGTGCATAATCTGAATTTACTACCTTGAGTTTGGTCCACAATTGTGAATTTAGACATATTATATTAAATGCACATCATGTCTAAATTTAGAAATGTTCTTGAAATTAGATTAGATGGATTTTGAACTTGGTAGTTAAGTAAGCATCCACATGATTCTAATTTTGGAAAGTGTGAAAATCAAATGCATACTCTTGTGTGGAAATTTCTATTGGCCAAAATTTATATCACTTTGAATATTGGCATTTTGGTTTCTCATAAGTGTATCGCATTTAGAATCATGAATTAGCCTAGGGAAATTGCTAAGAACCAGAACATTGCTAATAATTTATATAATGGTTCATAGCTAAATCCTTTAGCATTTTCGTTTTTCTTTAAACTTTGAACTCACCTTACCTATACTTGTTAAGTGTCGGTACCAAAAAAGAATGGCACCACCACATCCCGCTATGTGAGTTTCTTACCAATCGTGGCCGGTCAAGGAGCGAAATATCTACTTACATCTCCAAAAGCATCCGAAGGCGGAAGCAACACCGTGGGTTGATGATAATTTGTTGAGAGACATGGCTATTCATGACCACGTGCGCGCATTGCTAAAAAGAATGGGCCTTAAAAGTTTGTTCGGAATACACCATCCATCTTACACACAACAAACACTTCAATTTCTGTCTACGTTTCACTTTCAACAAGGAGATGAAGACTTAGGGCACGATTTTGGGTACATTACCTTTAGAATAAAGGATGATGAATACAAGATGTCAACACGAGAAGTATGTGAGGTCTACGGGTTTGACCCATCAAAGAATGAAGCCGATTTTGAGGATGGTTTAGACTCGAGCAAGCTTTGGAAAAGAATTGCCTTCGGAGAATACATGGAGGGCTCAACCACAATAACAAAGATCTGTAACCCAACAATCCGTTACATGATGGAGTTTGTGCCCAACACCTTTCTTGCTATGGGAAACCCCGAGATTATGAATGAGCTTGGTATGCAGTTGCGTTTCCAGGGATTGAAGAGGTATTTAAAGGACCAAAATGGAGAGACATGGGTGGATTACTGTGGCAACAACACCAACCTTGGTCTCATGTTCGTAAGTATTCTCCTGATTCATGCGGAGGAAATGAGGAGAACAAATAATCCCGTCACAAGGATTGGAGGCATGCTCACTCCATTGGTTTACTACCTTGGAATTGAACTTGATGAATGTGAAAGTGAAGATATCGACAAAGAAAGAAGTACATGAAATCGCCAAGAGGGAGCCACAATGGACATGCTTTACTTAGTGGAACAACACTTCACCTTTGGCTATGGTTCTAGAGATGTAGTGATCTACTTATTCATGGATGAACAAAGAAGATGGAGAGCTTGTAACATTTCTATGCCGGAATCAGAGTATACATCGGCAACAATGAACAAGGACATCGACTTTCACCTACCGAGCCATCTTCACTACAAGCGAACCACTCTACAAGGAGAACCAAGACTTCATAGACTATTCGAAAAAACCAACCCCAAGGAGAGAGACATAAAGACATATTTGGTCATTCACTCCTCGGCCAATTTCGGACGCCACCACATCTAAGGATACCATATGAGCAATGCTTGGAAATTGAATTAATAAGGCATGCCAAGGTCAATAGAAAACAAGGAAATATGCTCTCGCGACTAATGAGACGCTTCAAAAGAAGTGAAAGGTACAACAAATATGCAACCTCAAGCGAGAGTGATGAAGACATTTGAGAATGCCCAAGGCGTGATTTCGAAAGATCGAGGCAATCCATAGCTCATCCGCGATTGGTGATCCGTGAACAACATGAGTAAGAGATGAACCTACCAAGGACTTCATTTCAAGATCCACCACTAAGGAGGAATAGGAAAGACCCCATCAGCCCTTCATCATCACGGTCATGGAGATCACGACGCAAAAACAAAGAGCCCAACTCCTCCGTTTCATCCACTCAATACTCACACACTTGAGGGTTACAAAGGTACACCTACTTTCCATTGTTAATACTACACATATTTTCTTTCTTTTGCTTTGTTCGTGTTTTTAAAGGTCAATCTCATGGCTTAGGATTCACCTAGACAGTGAAACTTAAGTCCGGGGGAGGGGCTTAATACTAAAGTCGTTTTGAGTTTTGATGTTGTCTTTTCTCTTCACATATTGAGTCATGCATTGTATATACTTATGATTTGTGAAAAACCAAAAAAAAATTTTGAAAAAAAATCCAAAAAGATTTTCATTTTGTTTCCAAAGCTTTGCATATAGCTTGCATCCATTTGTAAATACTTAGTTTATTAAAAGCATATAGGATTGCATTTTGCATAGGGAACAATGATAGAATTACCTAATAGATAGTTGAATTTTTTTAATGACCAATGCCCTCACTAGAACTAAGATGTTGCATGGACCAATTTTTGTCTTAGGAAATTTCATGATTGGAATTAACCACGTAAAGGTCTTTACAAATATTGAAGTAAACTATATTTTGAGTCAATTCCTATCTAAGATGGCCTTTAATGAACGTTAATATCTTGCTTATGGGCTTTGCTATACTTGACCATGGGAAAACACTAAAATTTGAGCTATGTTTTAACCATTTTTACCACCCTTTCTTAGCTCAAGTGGCTAGTCTCATCTTTAGAGTAGTGATCAACCCTTGAAAATCCTTAAACCTTTCCTTCAAAACCACTTAATATTTCAATATGTGAGGCCTGTTTTGGAAAGTGCACACACGGGGAAAATCCAGAGTGAATTGAAGTTGAACGACAAAGAGGATACTTCCTTAGAGTTAGCCTCACTTTAAGGCTAACTAGAGTCATAGTAGGGGAAAATATTTGTGGTTTTGGTATTGTAGAAGTCTTGGAAATGGTTAGTGTGTATAGAGTCAAGTGGATGTTCCTTATTGCATATATGATCCTAGGTTGTTCGAATAAGAAAAAGAAAAAGAAAGAAGGAAATCGAAAAATATAGAAAAGAGAAGTGAAAGAAAAAGGCACTAGAGATTAGTACTAAGTTTAAGCTCTAACCTTAGAAACTAAAAAGCTTAGAGAGTCCACCCTTGAAAAGAAAAAAAGAAAGAAAGAATCCAAGTGATAATATAGTGTCTCTTCAAATCAAAAGGAAGGTTAGTAGCTAAAAAATGAAAATGTATAAGAATCTCTAGTTGTCTACAAAAAAAAATGAGTGTGTTAAAAAAATAAAAGTTTATGGTTTCTAGGTTTAGGATGGAAAGTATATCAATTCAGTGTCTAGATCCTCAGGAATCAATGGGGCGGGAATAATTAGAGGAAGTAAATGCTTTGTATGCGTAAATTGTTCGGTTACCACCTTGCTTTTGCCTATTTTCTTGCACTACTTTTTGAGAAAAACCATTATAAATCGAGTGAACCCTCTTCTTTACACTCCTTTATTCATAAACCTTTTCTTTGAACTCTAAACCGAATGGATGAGATGCATTGCCCATAGGTAAAGAACTCACGCCTAAGCTTAATTGAATATAAAAAAGAATTGGCGATGGGATAGTTTATGGATGCTTAGCTTAGATTCGAAGAGTTGGTTTTGTGATGATCATGGAGAAGTACATAGGCTCTTAGATGATCTTTGCACCATTTTACTTGTTTTGAGGACATTTGGTATAAGACATTACTCTCTTATCTTATCTTGGTTTTGAGTTTCCAATTTGCAAACCTCATTTCCGAGTTTGGTATTTGTTGTTTACTTGAGGACAAGCAAATGGCAAGTCCAGGGGTGTTGATGTGTACATATCTTCTTGCATATTTTGGTGTATTTTGGCTTAGTTTCATTTATATTTAGGTTGTATATATTTCACATAAGTCTTAGAATCTATGAGTTTGAGTGTAGAGTCTAGTTTAGGATCATATTGCATTTGCATGTCATTTCTTTGCATTTGTAGGTACAACTTTAGGATGGATTCATGGAGGCTCTAGAGATGGATTCAAGGTGGATTTAGAGCTAAGGAATTAAGGAAAATAGGAGCCAAATGCTATGGGAGAAGATGGAACCAAAAATGAGCAAACAAAGGATGAAAGAAGAATCCACAAGCTGCCAAAGTGAGCAGCTGTTGGCCGAGCAAACAAAGGATGAAAGAAGAAGCCACAAGCTGCCAAAGTGAGCAGCTGTCAACCTCAAGGTCGACAACAACTCACTTTAGGTCGACGACTGCTCAAGTTGGGAGCTATGCTTCCCAAGGTGAGCTGCTGTCGACCTCAAGGTCGACATTAGCCCACTTTTGGGCGATAACATCACACTTTGACGAGATATTTTGCTTCTAAGGCACCCACTCTTCCCCTTTTAGTATAAATACCCCCTCTTAGCCTCCAAGAACAAAAACTTCTTCTCTCTTATCAACTTTTCAACACTTTTCTTTATGTTCTAAGTTGATTCTCTTGATCTTTAAGATCAAGAGTCTCTCTTTATATTTTTATATCTCAAATATTTTATCTATTAAATCATGCTTATGTCTCTCATCTTTTCTCTCTTCTCTCACATGATGTGTGAGTAGTCTTTTCTTGAATTTTGGGAATGGTAGATTTGAGATGATTTATGGTTAGGAAATGATGTTTAGTGATAGATATGACTTAGATCTATATGGTTAAGGTATTCTTAATGCTAGATCTAGGATAAAAACTAGATCTTGACATGTATACATTTCATGCCTGAGTTGTGTTCGAGAAAATGTATACGAGAGCTTAAAGTATGCTAAACTTAGCTTAGCCAACTAGAGTTGATAGCTAGTGAGTTTGGTGACAAAATGGAATGATTCTTAATGATTTCTTGCTAAATGATCATAAGAAGCGAGAGTCGAGTGAAATATGTTAGCTTGCAAATATGAATTTTAGCCACAAGAGTGGTATTAGTTCAATCATTGATTCCATAGACGTGAGGTTAAATTCTTGTTGATTTCTCTTGTTACACCGTTGCCTAGCTACTATATCGGATCAAATCAATGACCATTTTCCAAGATCCATCTCTATCTTATCGCCTTCACTTGCTTGTTTATTTTGGTTTCTACTTATGCTTTACTTTTATGCTTTACTTTCCTTGTCTACTTATGCTTGTCTGATTTGATTTCCTTATTTGCAATTTCAATAATCATCCTTTAATTACAAAAATCAAAACTCTCTTTCCTTATTTGCTTAGCTTAAGAACGATTGTGTATTCTTAAAGTTTGAACTTGTCTAGATAAGGTTTGCTCCTTGTGGTTCGACCCCAAAGTACTACAATAGCATATCCGTGCACTTACGGATTGTGTGATTGTTCGGAAACGGTTTTATAAATTTTAAAGCTTCGTTGTCTTTTGTTTGCATAAACAATCGCGCAACAACGAGGTCAATGATGCATGATGTATTCATATTTTATGGGGTTTTACTTATGTTTTATTCGAGAAAAATGGTGCTTTAGTATGTTTTTGATTTTTTTGGGAGTTTTTTGGTGCGCTTTATTGTTTTGGCATGTCATAGGTCCATTACAAGGAAAAGAACACACATGGATGCAATTTAGGAACTTGAGCGAGCATTGCAACTTCTACGCACTTAAATGGGAAATAATCGAACGATCCAAGGCAGGATTCGACCAATCTCTGTATTTTGAAGATTGCACACAACCAGGCAGAGGGACAAGGATCGACCGATCCTTGTCCACGAATCGGACGATCCCTGTCCCGATCACACACCATATTTTAAAATCGAACCATAATTGAAAACCAAAGACCCAAATAGTTGTTTAAACACCCATACTCGGTTTTCTGTCTTTATTATGTTATTTTATAAATTCTTGAGCAAACATTGAGATTTGAGAACCCTACGGAAACAAATTCAATACCGTACTCTATTGAGAAGAATTTTGAACCCTTTTCTTGTTGTTTTGGATTCAATACAATATGTCGTTCTCTGTTTCATCTTGTGTTGTGTTGATTTCCATGAGTGAGTAGTTTAATTAGTTGGGTTTAGGGTTTCTCACAAAGGGATTTCATGATTCAGTGATTGTTAGGTTGTTAGATTTGATGAATTATCAATTGAATCTTCGTTTAATATTATTCTTAAACCTGAAATTGGTTTGGTCAACTGGTTTCTAATATTAGGTTGCTTCACGCAATGAAATTGTTCGATGAAATGCCTGAATGAATTTTAAATGAGCAAATTGTCTTATATGAACAGAAGTTGATGTTTAAGCAATTTGTGAACTTATCAAACTTGTTAGAATGCATGTTTAGGATTCAAAATTCAACAAAAGTTATTGTCTAGGATCTTAATACATAGTGAAATAGCGCTACAGAAGTAGGTTAGTTTAAACTTAGTGATTTGAGTTCGAGAATGTCCTTAAACGTTTCTCCAACAACTAATCTACAATCCTGATGAAATGAATTTCCCGAGAATACCCTGTGCCATGTTAGCAGGATACTTTTTAGTATTCGTACCTTAAGAATAATAATAATAACAAATCAAAATTCTAAAAATGTGATGTAAGCGAAAGAGGAGGAAAGGAAAGAGTAAACAATAAAATTTGATACCAAGCTATATATGAGTCTTTCACATCCTCTTTTTTATATTTCATTAATTCAAGTTCGTTTTATTAAGACTTAATTCTGTAAAAATCCCTACATTCTTTGAAATATCATGAACCGTTCTTGTTGGTTGAGCACCTTTTTTAGGGAAATCAAGAATAGCAGGAAGATTAAAAAAGTTGATTAGTTATCATATCATAAAAACCCAGCATTTTTCTCAATTTTTTAACCCTTCGCTTGTTTTCCTGCTTTTGTTTGCCTTGATTTCTATTTTAGCATCTCCCCTAACTTTTTCTTTCGTCTTAGCCCGTGCTTGATTTATTTTTTTTCATGTGATCATTGGTCTCTATGGATTCAATTCCGATTAACTACACATACATATATATGCACTTGCAATTGTTTATTTGATTGAAAACCTGACCTATCACGTTTCTGGCACCGTTGTCGGGGACCCTTTGGTCATCTTAAAGCGTTGGGTCATTGCGTGTCTAAGGCTTTATTTTTACGGTGTTTAATCACTTCTTTTTCTTCTTTGTTTGTGTGCTTGCTGGTGCATGAATATGTCTCATACTAGGAGCCAAAGATCAATTAATCTACTACAGTTCGAGCAGGAAGTTGGTCGCTTAGAAACCCAACAGAAGAGAAAAGAGTCACTTGAGGGTAATTTGGATCATGAGTTTGAAGATAGGATGGGTGATAACACTGATAATCTGCGAATTTAGCCTAATCCTCTACTTTCTGGAGTCCCTCCAAGACATGATCCACCTGCTATGGGTGGAAACAATACTGCAGCTATGGGGGCAGCAAGGCGTGAATCCGCCTCAACTGAGGCTAACTTTAATGCACTACTACACTCCTGAGGTGTTCTATGCGGATTGAGCTGGGATCCTTCCATCTCCTATTGACAGGAGAGACTTTGAGATTAAGACCAATCTCATCAATTTGGTGCAACAAAACCAGTTCCATGGGTTACCAATAGAGAACCCAATGCAACACTTGGAGAGGTTTGAAGCCATCTACATCACTATTCGATGCAATAGATTGGTACCTGAAGACGCTTTGAAGTGCATGCTTTTTCTTTTCTCTCTTACATATAAAGCTAATAGATGGCTGACTGCTCTTGCTCTGGATCTCGTACCTCTTAGGAAGAGACTAGAATTTCTTTCTCGGGACATTTCTTCACCAAGTCCACGTCTACTTTCCTGAAAAACAAGATGGTAAGCTTTCGACAGATATCTAGAGAGAGTTTCTATGAATCTTGGGAAAGACTCAGGGAGTACACAGTAGATTCTCCACATCATGGATACACCGACATAAATTTTCTGAATATATTCTACAATGGAGTGGATGAGCGGTACCAGAACGCCATAGACACTGCTAGTAATGGAGATTTTATGACGAAGACGGTGGAGGAAGCCTACACTCTGATCAAGCATATGGCAGCTATCCAAGCGAATCATATGTCTGAATATGATCGTGGTAGAAGGAGCTCACCAATTGATACTAAGAGAACTGATGATTCGCAGTCAAAGCTTGATGAGTTGATACGAAGAGATCAAAAAGGAGTCCATTATGTTTGGGAACAGAATGATGGACAGATGTTCCAAGAATAAAAACTTGGAAAGATGTACCAGAAGTTTGTAGCTGAAGAGCTTCATGACAATCAAGCTGAAGTGAATTACATTGGAGACCAGGGAAATTACGGGAACAAAGGTTTCAAAATCGACATAACCAATTCCAGAGCAAGCCTTAAGGTCAGAGCCAAAGTGCCTTCAATCCTGGTTATCAAAGCAAGAATTTGAATCAAGGTAACAACTTCGGTAACAGTAGAAATAATACAGTAACAACAACGAGTCCGGGTATCAGAATCAGAATTAGGGAGCATTGTCTTTCTCTTCTCAGGATGGTGATTTGAAAAATATGATACAACAAGTGCTGGAAAATCAGACTAAGATGGCTGCAGACACCAATTAAAAGGTTGATAACAAGAAAAGCGATCTCAAAGGGAAGTTTGAAGCACTGAACACTCACATGAAGGTACTGGAAACCAAGGTTGATCATATTTCTACTGAGAATAGAGCACCACCATGTACCTTACCAGGGAAATCATAAAATAATCTTAAATAATACTGCAATGCTATCACTTTGCGAAGCGGAAAAAAAGTCCAAGGTTAATTTGGGACAAGTATCGACCGATACTTGGCGGGGATCGACCGATCCCAGGCGGGGATCGACCGATCCCAGGCAGGGATCGACCGATCCCAGGCAGGGATCGACCGATCCCAGGCAGGGATCGACCGATCCTGTGTAATTTTAAAGGATGCACATCTAGACAGAAGGACAAGGATTGGGTGATCCCTTCCCACAGATCGAACGATCCCTATCTAGACGTGAGGAGGTCAAATTTCGGCAATGAATCAAAGCTCTGGAGGCTGAGGATGGTTATGTACCCCCCTCCACCTTATGTTCCCAAGCCTCCATACCTTTCATGGCCCGTCAAAAGGTCAAGGAATAGAAAGACGAGAAATTGAAGAATCTCCTTGGTAAATTACATGTTTGGTTGCCTTTCGTTGAGGAAGTAAAGATGATACCATCTCTTAAGAGGCACATGAAGGAGATTCTTTCAGATAAGCTGACTCTAGTGTAGGGTGTCTCAATGCTTATTGTTGAGTGTAGCTCGGTTCTTCAGAATATCGCGCCTGTAAAGCGAAAAGACCCTAGACAATTATTCTACCGTGCTGCATTGGATTACTTACATTCAAGAGATGTCTTTGTGATTTGGGCTCTTGAGTTAACGTCATGCCATTTATGTATCTCAGAGGTTGAACATGGTCAACTACAAGCCCACAAGGATGTCTTTGGTGCTTGCTGATAGGTCAATTTGAAGACCAGTGGGTATTCTCTACAATATCCCTGTTGGAGTTGGAGAAGGCTACATGTATACTGATTTTGTAGTCTTGGAGCTCGAAGAAGAACCTAAGAATCCTATCATCTTGGGTATACCTTTCTTATCCACTGTCAGGGTGATGGCTAATAGAATGGTCAAATTGACCTTAATATTGGGAGTTGACATTGAAATTCAACATTGAGAAGTCCATGAAAAAGCCTACCATTGATGGACACACCTTTTGATGACACACTGAGAGACGTAATCGAGGAGTCTGCAGAAGAGCTATACACAAAGGATCCACTGCAAGTTGCTTTGACTCGAATTGAGAGTGAGTATGGATTCCTTAGTGATGACACTTCTGAGATTTCCGCATTGCTGGATTTGACTCCAAAAATTGAGAAGTAGGTCACTATATCAGGCTCGAGGAGCCATCTACGACTTCCACATCACTCTTCACGAGTTTCGAGTCTGACTGGAGCAAGCTGAAAGCTCTAAAACTCGAGCTCAAGCCGTTGCATGCATGATTGAGGTAAGTTTTCTTGGGTCCAAATTCTACTTATCTTGTGATTACCATTGCTAATCTGAATAATGCTGAGACCGCCTTGCTTCTTTCAAAATTGTGGAAGTATAGAAAATCATTTGGATACTCTTTAGTTGATATCAAAAGTATTTTCCCTGATCTCTGCATGCATAGGATCCACTTGGACGATGAATCCAAGACTTCCATAGAACATCAAAGGAGACTCAATCCAAAGCTGATGGAAGTTGTCAAGAAGGAGATTATGAAACTTTTGTGTGAAAGTGTGATTTATCCCATCTCCGATAGAATTTGGGTGAGTCCAGTCCATGTAGTTCCAAAGAAAGGTGGGATCATTTCATTACTAATGAGAAGAACGAGCTCATTCCCACCAAAACGATCACAGAACACATGATGTACATAGACTACGGAAAGCTGAACTCAACCACCAGAAAGAACCACTTTCCTCTTCCTTTCGTTGATCAAATGGTTGAGAGACTTGTCAATCATACTTACTATTACTGTCTTGATGGTTTTTCAGGTTTCTTTTAGATTTCCATTAATCCAGCGGATCAGGAAAAGACTACATTCATGTGTCCCTATGGGACATAAGCTTACTAGAGGATGCCATTCAGATTGTGCAACGCACCAACAACTTTCCAGCGATGCATGATGTCTATTTTCACTAAATCAAGGATATCATGGAGGTTTTTATGAATGATTTCTCTGTTTATGGCTCATCGTTTTCTAATTGTTTATCTAACCTTTGCACAGGTTTTGGAGCTGTGTGAAGAGAAATATCTAGTTTTGAATTGGGGGAAGTGTCACTTTATGGGGCAGGATGAGATTGTTTTGGGGCACAAGATATCTGCGAAAGGTACCGAAGTGGATCGAGCCCAAATTGAAGTGATGACAAGTATGCAACCCCCTACTACAGTAAAGGATATTCGTAGCTTTCTAGGACATGCATGCTTTTACAGACGATTAATTAGAGATTTCTTTAAGAGTACTGGGCCTATGACTCGTCTCCTATGTAAGGATGTGAAATTTGAATTTGATGCAAATTTTTTGTCAGCGTTTCATACAATCAAGGAGGCTCTCAACTGGGATTTGCCTTTTGAGGTGATGTTTGATGTTATTGATGTTTTGGGTCAAAGGAAGGATATGAAGCTCCATGTGATTTACTATGCGAGCATGACACTTGATGACACTCAGATCAAGTATGCTACTACAGAGAAAGAGTTTTTGGCTGTGGTTTATGCATTAAAAAAATTCATACAATATTTGGTATTTGAGGTATTTGATGTCTAAGAAGGATGCTAAACCGAGACTACTGAAATGAATTTTGCTGTTGCAGGAATTTGATATGGAGATTTGAGATAACTGTGGAATCGAGAATGGTGTTGCTAACCACCTGTCTTGATTAACACCATTATCGAGTACGAGTGGAGGCTGAGATTCCACTTAATGATAGTCTTCCGGATGAAAATGTCTATGTTTTCACCGTGCTGGAGTATGATTATTTGGATGGCGTTGATAGTTTCGCCATTAGAAAAATTCATGATGAGATTCCTTGGTTCACAGACTTTGCGAATTATTTGAGTGCTGAAGTAGAGCCACCGAATTTTGCAGGCTACGCGAAGAAGAAGTTCCTCAGAGACATCATACATTACTTTTGGGACGATCCTTTCTCTATAAGAGATGCTCTGATGGTCTTTTCCGCTAATGTATTCCATAGTCGGAAGTGCATGGTATTCTTTATAATTACCATGGTACACAGTATGCTGGTCACTTCGCCACCTTCAAAACTATTTCGAAGGTGTTACAAGCAGGATTCTGGTGGCCTACTCTGTTCAATGACGCCCATGATTTCGTTTCCAAGTGTGATGCTATCAGATAAATGGCAATATTAGCAAGAAGAATGAGATGCCTTAGAACTTCATTACATAATTTGAGGTTTTTGATGTATGGGGTATTGATTTCATGGGACCGTTTCCACCATCCTATGAGAATCAATACATCTTGGTTGCTGTGGATTATGTTTCTAAATGGGTTGAGGCGCTAGCCAGCCCTACAAATGATGCCAAGCTAGTCTTGAAGATGTTCAAGTCAATGATCTTGTTTGGAGTTCCCATAGTCGTCTTTACAAATGGATGATCTCATTTCATCAACAAGTTGTTGAGAGTATGCTGAAGCAGCACGAAGTACGACATAAGGTAGATACACCTTATCATCCTAAAATTAATTGATAGGTTGAAATTTTCGACATAAAGATTAAGGAAATCTTGGAGAAGACAGTTGGCAAGATGCAGAAACATTGGGCTGTTAAGCTTGACGAAGCATTGTGCGCATACCTTATTGCTTACAAAACTCCATTAGGCACATCACCATATCATGTGGTATATGGTAAGTCTTGCCACTTGCCTGAGGAGTTAGAATAAAATGGTTTATGGGCTACAAAGTTGATAAATTTTGACATCAAGCCAGCAATAGAGAAGCGGATGATTCAGATCGATGAACTTGAGAGATACGCTTGAATGCCTATGAGGACACGAGTATCTACAAGGAAAGGACAAAGGCATTCCATGACAAAATGATTATTCCACGCCATTTTGCTGCAGGACATAAGGTACTTCTATTTAACTCACGTTAGAAATTGTTTCCAAGAAAGCTCAAATCGCATTGGTCGGGACCATTTACGATTTCTGAAGTACGACCATACGGAGCTATGGTTCTCGATGAAAATGGAAGCAAGTTCCGGCTCGTGACTTTAAACAAGCGCTGAATGAGAGGCAACCCACTGGTTAGTTTTACTGTGGGAACCGAAATTCTCACTGTCAATATTATGTGGTTCACGGACT
>OVAN01008389.1:0-18237 GCA_900406275.1 Anastatica hierochuntica | reverse complement strand
AAGTTTATGAAAAATAACATTAGTATTAGAATATAAATTTAAAGATTGTAAACATGTACATTTGTACGAAAATTCTATAACACCATAAGAATAATTGTGTATTTTATGTAACTACAATATTTGAATATGCTTCTTTGTACCTTTAGAATTTAGCTACAATATTCGAATATAAATTTAAAGTTTAATTGTTGAATATGTTAATCTTTCTTAATATGGTATAAAATTAAATATACAAATCAAATCATAGAAACGTTTATATATCAATTAGATTGTATATTTAACGATTGAATAGTTTATAGAAAGTGAATGTAATTTGTACTAAATTATAGATATACGTTTATGGTTCTATTAAATCACAAAGGAAAGTCATTTAAAATTTCATTTAAAATAAAAACTTGAACACCAAGTTTTAAACGCATATATATATATCGGTAGTCTCCTTGGCCAATGTAAAACACAATTTATGTTTTATAAAACATGAGGTTATTATTTTCTTTGCTCATTTATTCTGCATAATTCTCTTTTGTTACCATAGAGAATATTTTGATCATAACAAGATTTTGAGTTGTTTTCTTTGTTATATGTAGACCCAAATCCAAATTAGTTCACAATGTGATGAGTGTTTCTCTACACCAAAATGTAAGTTTTTAATTTATAATTCTTCATTTTGTATATTTATATTTCGTCATCTACTAACACATATCTTAAACTTCCAACACTTTCAATTTAATCATAAGAGCATCAAACAATATGCACAAATTGTGTTAGAAAGAGAAGGTTATGTTTACTTGTTTCTTACAACTTTATAATGATAATTCAAAATTATTTTGTTATATTTATCGTTTATGGTCACTATCCAATAGGTCATTTTTGTTCATTAGCTTTATTATTACAAATATAATTAACATTACTGTCGATTTCATTTATTACATTAATTAATCAAAACATCAAACAAAATAATGTGTTTCAATTTTTCTTTTTTACCGTGGAAGAGAGCTACAAACGTAACGAAAAGCAACGTTGAGTGCATTGAAACATCGGATTCCGAAGCTGTCTTAGACAAAACCATCTTCGTTCAATTCATTCGAATACTCTTAATTTTGATTATGTAAATTATATGAAAAGAATTTGTAATGTTTTTGTTTGTAGATGAAGAAAGTTGCGTGAAATTAGAAGAAGATTAGCAAATGGAGTAGGTGACACTCATTCGATAATTGTTATTATTACAAACATAATTATTGTAGGTCATATTTGTTCGATAGTTGTTGAATGCCATTGAGAGAATAACTCATTATACCGTAGTTGCTGATATTGAAAATTGAAGATGTCTTAGATTTATTGTTTTTATAATTTTAGTGACATTCTTAAAATGTAGAAGGATTAAGAAAAATTTATGATTCAATATGACTATGATTTTAATATCAAACACATGTTAATACATCATAAGTGAGATAAGATACATTTTGTAGAAACTTTGTTTGATAATTTTACTAAACAAAAAAATGACAGTGAGAATGTTTTATAATTTTTAAGTATCAATATTGATAGTAATAATTGGCGAAAAAGAATGATAAGCATCTAAAAAAAACGATGCTATAAAATTAATTGAGTATATAAAAATTGAAAATCAATGATAAATATGTACAAAAATTTGAATTGTATATATAAAAATTAAAATTTATATTAACATGAAATAAATTAACATATATTATTTGACTTCCACGTGAATATTTAATGTTATTTTTAAAATTAGTTTTAATAAATATTAGTTATTGTTAAAATGTTGTTATTATGAGGGTTATGTATATATATATATATATATATTTCCGATTATAATTTTATTCTTTAAAATATGTTAATATTTCGACCAATCGTTTTATTGGATCTTTTATTTCACATATTTCCATCGAAAGTAAAAAGTTGTATATTTTAAAAAAATTAAATATTTTCAAAATTTATCTTCCACGAAAACTTAAAGTTTTTGCCTACAAAAGAAAGTTCCATTTTATTAATTATATTCGACTTATATATATGAAAAATGTTAAGTACTCTATAAAAAAGTAAAGATATTCGGCCGCATATACGGAAAATATTAGTAACGCTAGAAAAATTAAAGAAAATGACAATTTAATGTCACCTTGCCTTCCAAGAAAATCATATATAATTTACTTTATAATAAAAAATATTCGATAATATTTAATTCAATACTAAATGGAAATATATAAAGTTTTGTAACTTTCAAATACGAAATACATTTAATATTATTTTTACTAAATATTATATAGTTATTACTCGAAATATTTTTTTTTTGTCATCGTAGCCTAGTGGCAAATAGTTCCTCTCACAAGAGGCAGGTGCAGGGTTCGAATCCTGGTTAGGTGAGATGAATGCAGAGGTGGTGCAACCACTGACCCACTTGCTCTTCTCTATTACTCGAAATATTTAAAATGGAAATTAAATTAATGAATACAGAAATAGCGATTTAATTTTTATGTCGTCGTATATTGTTAGAATGAAAATTACCAATTCAAAACCACAAAAATGATATAAAACCATCTATATATTTTTTATTTATTTACATCATTACTAATAAATTAATTAATTGTAAAAATAAAAACACATTGAACTTTCTAATTTTATAATAATTTCATACCATAATTTTTAATCTATAATTAGATTATAAAATTTTTACAATCAAATTAATCTTATATCAATTTTCATCAAATTTAAGATGAGCTTAGATAAACTTAAACATTTAAGGGAATAAAAATAATCAAGGAAAATGGTTTAACTTTTTTTTACAAAATTTTTCATTTAAAAATTATAGAAAATGGTGTATATGGTGAAATATTACAACATTTCGTAACCAAAAATTTTAAATACACAATTTTTGTCGATGGAAAGCTCTTTAATTGATATTTTTTTGTCGTTTTGAAATGTTGGTACCAAAACTAAAAAAGGTTCAAAATACAGTTGATAAGAACTTTCGATATAAAAAAATTGATATGTTTTATATCTTTACAATTTGAAAAATATTTAATACATTTCTATCAATTCAAATATTTATAGAAATGTATATTGATTGTGTATTAAATGTTTTTTATAAAAATGATAATTAATTTTAAGCTACACCTTTATATAAATTGGATATATATGTGTGTTAGCTTTATGGAAATTATGATATATCTATAGAATATTTATATAAATGTATTGATTGTATATTAAACCATTTAGCCAACAGTAGATGAGAATGGAGATAGAAGTTGCAGAGACATAGGAACTCAATAGGGCTTAAGGGGATCTTGGTCGAATGGCATAAGCAAGATTTTTGCATTATAAAAGAAACAAAAGGATCCAAAATCATCTCATTAACTTTTTACAACATTTTAGATTAAAATTATTACTAATAAATAAAATTTTGTAAAAAAATTGTTATGAACATATCAATTTTATAATCCTCTCATGTCATTATAAATAATTATATTAAATACACAAGTATATAAAAGTTCTATTATTTATTTGAAGAATTTGATTAAAAATTAATCAGATACAAAAGTATCTAACACGTGTGTTAAAGTATACATTTAATGAAAATTTGATTTTTTCATACAAAATGTATACTTAAAATTTTGTTAAGCTTGATATACAAGTCTAGATTAGTAAAAAAATGATTCATTAAATTAAATAACTTTGGACTTAAATTATAGTTTCCATATAGTTTATATTTTTGTTTAAATTTCTACGTTAAATTAATTAGATTTTATGGATATTTATTTATTTTAGGATAAATTAATAGTCAAGAAATTCCACCGAGATACTATATATAAACATCCCATGTTCATATACTCCTTACACCGAAAAATAAATAACTACACTAATCAAATCAAATTACTTTCTTTGTTATGGCAATGGTTACTATTATTGTTGATGTCCTTCTTCCATAATGATTTTGTTGTTTTTTATCTCATATTTAGGCTATGAGTGTTGAACGCGTTTCAATAGAGGAACAATGCGGTTTGTTAAATATGTCACCACTCAAGACAACTTTTGTCGTTGGTGTTTTATAAAAGTATAAAAGTAAAAAATGTGAAAAATAGTTTTTGCTATAAACCACATAGTGTGTTCTGTATGCACCCATTTTTTCTTGGTTTATTATTATTTTTTATTTATTCTAAAGTTATATTAAATAACTAATCAAATAACCCTCTTTTAAATTTACGTATTTTATCCAAAAAAAGTTATTTCAAAACTTTTAAATGTTAAAATAAGCGTTTGATATTTAATGTTTTTTATTTTGTAATGCATGTGTGATTGTTACCATTTAAATATCATCCCGCACTATATACTTCTCATAAAACACACCTACTCGCACTGTACATTTTTTACGTATAAACCCCACTCAAATCGTCCCGCACCATTTACAATTTTCATCTCGCACTATATATCCTGTTGTTACCATTCGAAGCCTCAGAAACTTTTCATGCCCGCACAGTGTGCGGACCGGTTAACTAGTATATTATAAATATAAATTCAGTTGTAAATGAATAAATCACCTAAATTTTGCCTAAGCTCTGAGTGGATATTTTACTTGTTGAATAATCGCTTTGTAGTTTGTACAATTAATGTTTTCTTTCAAGTGAGCATGAAGTGGATAACAGATGCAAAATTGATAAAAAGTATTTGTATCAAATTATTGTGTTACAGTAGATGTTTATCTAAACTTTTAAAATGTCTATATGTTATAAGGCTATATATGTATATTATATAGTGTATATATATATCCTTTTGAAGGAAAGAAAAGATGGGAGTGATTGGCAGATTCTCTTTGTTGTATGTAAATGTTAGGGAATCTAACCTCAGTATAGCTTTTAAAAGAACGATCCTTTCCTCTGCCTTATTTTTTCCTTTATAAACACCCACACAAAGATAGTGAATCCAGTCAGATTTCGTGTAATTATTGGATATATTATTTAATTTCTATATTTTAAAAAGTATGGGACTGATAATATTAATTAATAATAAAATTTGAAGTTAAAAAAGTCGCTAAAATAAATGAATTATACACCAACTCTCTATGCATGGTCTTCACCAAAACAAAACACTATAAGCATGGTCCATAAATGTTGACAACAAGATATAATGAGGCACGAATACTGCAATTTTCACCCCAACACTATGCTGAAGTTTATTATCTACAAGTAATTTCTCACGTGTTCTCGGAACTGCATTTTCTTGCAAATTTTTGCCAAAAATATATATAATATATAGATAGGGATATTACAGTGGCGGCTCAAACTTTTGAAATTTTCGTTTTGGCTCTGTGTAGTATAATAGAAATTGTTTTTTTTCTTATGCTATCAAAAACGTTTTGGTCATATTTTATAAAAGAATTTTTAAAAAAAATTTTGTTGGTCTTGATCGATTCCACCCTCGTACACCCTTTGAACATTAGTGGGTATAAATCAACGTATTATTCAAGAATATTTGTGAGATTAATATCAAGCTGAAACCTAAGTGTTATAAAATCACTTGCGTAAACACATACATTATTTGAGAAACAGAGCCTAAAAAGTTTTAGTGTATGCTTGATATGTGCCTAATCAAAATATTGATAAAATTTTGTATTTGTTAGAATTTTGTTTGTCAAGACACCTTATTTATTGATCAAGATTTAGTATTTTTCTTTCTCATATTGTCAAGTTTTTCATGCACAGAACTCTAATTACTAACAATTGGAATAATTAAAACAAAACATTGCGAAAAATACGTGAAACATATTACAGCAGAAAGTTAGCTTCACTCATTATTGTGTGAATGGTAACAACATCATTTAATGTATTTTCTAAACGATGCATCTAACAATAATTTTTTAAAATTTTTTGCAGAGTTTGTAAGTATACGAACGTAAAGAGAAATGTTACTAGGCTGAAAGTCTATTTTAATTTTTACACCATCGCGCGTCGACTATTCGACAAATTACGTTCAATCATTGAATTATGATAGAGATATAAATTATTTGAAAGATACAAACCCTTGTGAACAAAATATAAGATTCTTTTATCTTTACAACATGTTTTGATGTTATATGTAGGGCACTATATAGGACGCAAATTAGTTGTAGGCAATCAAACTAGCTACAAAAATGGACTCCATCAGAAACTTATGACTCTCACGACTCTTGAAACGTGTTTTTGTTCAACGTATTTTTCGATCTAAACCATAACTATAAGAAACTATAGCTATTTTTTAGAGAAATAAAAATAGAATATGTCTTTTTTCACCTAAGCTTCGCCAAGGCAAATCTCTTGTTGTCGAAGCAAATATATAAATATATTCCAAACAAATATTCTTAGCTAGCTTTAAGGGAAAAAAGAATTAAACTAAAAAACCCTATTATACTGAAAATCATTCTTTATAACAAAAAAAAACGAGAATAGGAAAATGAAGGTAGGGATGGCTTATAGAGAGACGTCGGCAAAAGCTGAGAATCTGATCGAGCTTTAATTTTTGGGGCTTTGGTCTTTACTTTAGAATCGAAATCTAATGATTATTCTCTTAATCCATCTTTTAATTTCTTTCTAAATATATATATTGTTTAATTATTTTTTCATGAGTGTACTACAATTACCCTTTTTGATAATACACACACAGTAATTATCAGTTTATGCAATATAGAACTTGTTTCATGTTTATGTATTGTAAAAAAGATTGTTTCATGTTTTCATTTTATAAAAAAAAATGAAAAGGTTATATACTAATTTAAAGCTTGATCTTTTTATTTTTCAAAAATAGATTTTTTAATTTTAAGAAAAGGGTATACTAATTTAAGCTTGATCATTTTTTTTGCTATCATAATTAAGTAGTTAATGAAAGGCTATGCAAGGGATAAATATGTTATGATATATGTAAATTATGAAAAAAAAGATATAAAGAAAGAGAGAGAGAAATAAGGGGACCCAATGGGGTAGCTTGATGTCGTGGAGAAGCATCTTCCCCTACTACGATTTTATGTTTTTAGTGGACACCTTTCATTTGTTCATTTCTTTAAGAAACGAATATTTATAATCATTCAATCCAACTTCACACACACACACACATGCATGCATAAATGTATACACATATCATAAGTTCATTTATATGTGTGGCCCGAATGTTTGAAAAACAAGCAAAGAAATCAGCAAAAGGCAAGAGAGGATAATGATCATAGAACTTTCTCTTTAACCACCCATTTAATATACCTTCTTCTGATACTAAAAGAAACATATTCTCTAATAACTTGTTGAACACCATTATCTAAAAACCAATGAAAGTAAATCGAATCAAGCTTTTATACATCATATGACATGATGAAGCGTTACGTGCTATATAATTCAGAATCAATAGCTACATGCCCTTTAATAATGATAACGACAAGATTGTATAACTTGGATGTTGTAAATTTGTAATCTTGCAATAAGTTTTATGTTAACTTCTATGTAACATTTTAGAGTATCACTTTTGATTGTCTTCTTTACGAGTATTATACAAAAAGCACTAATGTAACTTATCTTTTCATCCATGGTGATGGAGTTATATACGAGAAAAGAATGATAAAATGATAGAATGGATGAAAATTATTAAAGAAGAGAACAAAAGGAGATTCCTGAATAATGTTGAAATTGGATCGAAAGCAGTCTGAAAGAGAGATGCCTCATCGATTATTATTCTCTTTTAGCTTTAAGGGACCCAATTTTAATCGAATGTGCTTGTAATGCACAGATCCAAATGCGCAAAAAAAGAACATCTAAATAAATTAAAATTATTGCTAAAACCGTAAATCCATTGTCGAACAAAAGTGACATCACTCATGTGTCACTTGTGATAATATATATTCAGTGAATAATTTTATACATAAACGCGTAATTATGAAATTATCACTATGTAGTAAGTTACTAATTAGGCACGGTAATATATTGTTTAAGAATAATTGATATATGTATGGATCATAAAACTCTTTTCTGTTTACAATTAATCGATTTTTTTTGTTGTTTAGAAAACTATCATTTATAAATGGTTAGTTGATTTTATATACCAAATGTATAAATAAAATATCATCCAGCCAAAACTATTGGACTCTTAGACAGATTCACGCACTGGTATAAGGCTGTACTTTATATGTACAATGTTTCAATATTGCAATTAGGTCAAGGTTTGATCAAAAGTGCATGACTAATGCCAGCCTGAAAAGAGTCAATAATCTATAGATGACCACTCAAGAAGGATTAGTCCATATCTCGTGGTGATTGTCTAAGTTGTGTCCTGACGCTTCTTGTTGAATTAGTTCACGCTGAGTTAGTTCTCTCGATGTTTCTCATTTATAGTATTTTGTTGTTGTTTTAGCTTGCTTTTTCATTTTACGCTATTTATGATCATTGTATCGTCTATTTTAAATTCGAAAAATGGTATAAAATCTTATCATTTTTATCAAAGAAAAAAAGAATGGATTAGTCCGACTTGAATTGCTGAAATCAAAATGAGACAATGAGGAGAGACGACTCCGCAGGATCCACCGACGTTTTAGGTGCACACCCTTCAAATTTAAATGGGCCTATTCTGTGTTATGGCCCAATTGTATAACTTTCCACTACTTATTAAGAAAAATGGATATGGTGGTGAATCAGCTATATGCATGAAGAAACGTTACATTCTGACAAACATTTCGTCCAAATTTTATAAATATCTGTCACAGTTTTTTTTTTGTCTTTTCTTTTGGTTAAAAAATAGAAATTTTAAGAAATCGTCTATGAATGATCTTGTTACGTTACCTTTCGCCTTCTACCAAACTTCTATAGAAGGTTTTCCACAACCACATAGACTTATATAGTTCTCCAATAATATTTAATAAGGTCGCAGCGCAATAATTTGAATTTAACTCGACCTTGGAATTGGAAAATATTATCCGCCTACATAACCTCAAGTCTTATTCATCGAACATCTACTTTTCGTTTCCTGCACAGCGACAAAGTAGCACGCAACTATCAGAATAGTTAGGGATATTGATGTAAACTCCAAAGGAAATTAGTTTCGTATATAGACAAAAAATTTCCATGAAATATATATGGTCTCTTGGAAATTGAGGATTGTGTGGAGTGTCTCAAAGTCATGGATCATCATAAAAAAAGAATGAAATGTTGAAGTTTAAAAGTCTTTACATGTAATCAACTCCAAATAAGAAAAAAGTTGAGATGTGGACGGATCAATATATATGATTATTTGGTTGACTTCGAGTCCTTTGGCTCTCTCCAAACCCTATGGTTAGAGTAAAGTTTTCGTACGTAACCAAACATATGTAATATTGAGATGAGTCAAATTTAAACGTTTCTACTTTGATCAGTATAAGTTTTTCTTAGTTTTGTTGGTATGAATCGGTCTCGCATTTCAGAGCTTCTGTTCCGGGTGCTTTCTCGTGCACTCAAAGACAACGATGAAAGACTTTCGGCTGCTCTGTCAGGCAATGTAACTTCATTGTGAAGGTATGTTTTTGCAGTGAAGTGAGGAGGAAGTTTTTGCTAAACAATGAAAAATATTTCACTTTGTAGCATAGAGTTGATAGAAGCAACAAATGGAACACAAGAATCTCTATCGAACTTCAATGGAAGACGCAAGAGATAATAAGACAAGGTCTCTATCGAACAAGGAGAAACTAGTTGGAGGTTGGACAGGACTACATATGAACATCATGCCATGGACAATCACAAAGGAACTAACCGCAAGTGATGTTGGAGTTCAAAGTGGACTTTTGTTGGATGCTAACAATGCTGAGACTCACATCTTGCGTTATTTATCTGAAAACGATCAAAGAAGAATCCAAGATGGTGATGGAGTCAATATTGAAGTGGAAGACCACGACACATGCACTAGGCACGGCCTTGTGTTTAGGAGATGGGTTAAGACAACGAGAAGCTATGTGCTTAATGGTGGTTGGATTAAAACGTTTGTCCGAAGAAGAGAGTTGAAGGAAAGAGACAAGATAGGACTCTATTGGGGATTCGGTAGACTCCATTTTTGTGTGTTTCCTTTTGATGCAGATTAGAAGAATTCTGACTAGGTTAGAGAGATGGAAATGGCCTGAGTTTTTCGATTTTGGTTTTTGGTTTTTGGTTTTCTGGTTTTTGACTTTTGGTTTTTGAGTTTTTTGTTTCTGATTATGGTGTAGATTTTTATTTTTCAAAAATTCATCATAATTGAGTTTTAGATTTTAGGTAAGAAGCACAAAACTTCTCAAAATATATATTTCCTAAAATTTAGGAAACTTACTTTCTTAAAATTTTGAATGGAAAAAATAGTTTTTGATTGGTTTTTTGAATAATCAAAAACCAATACAAAAACTACAAACTATCAAGACCTAATTGCAAAAAAAAAAGCAATTAGAAAAGAAAAGAAAGATCATGATTGGGCTAACGGTTTCGTGTTGGGTGAGACTCTTCAAAGTTTTTGGTCCATAGCCAATAGGTATGTATATAACAATACGAAGAAAAGAAAGATCATGATCGACCATAATGCTCCAAATCTTGATCAACAAGATTATTGGTTTGATTTTCCTCATGCCTTGGATTAGGTTGGGCTTTTCCTTCACTTCTCTTAAGCTCCATTCGATTTCTTCAAATTTGGATTATCTCTCCCATTTTCTTTTTTCTTTTGTTGGAATACAAAAATTAATTTCAACAAAAAAACTTATTTATAAATAATGCTCCGTGTTCAAACTAATCAAAAAGAGATCAAAGAATTATCTCTCCCATTTTCATGGTTAAACTTGGCTTAGACTTGTCACATATATTTGCAAAAAAAAAAACATATTTTAAAGAAAAACCTATCGAAAAGAGTGAATGGGATAAGAGAAAATGACATGGTCCAGCCTTATCTGAAACCTGGAAATGTCACGTGTCAAACACTTCCACAACACAGTTTCCATGACTACCACAACTTTGTTTTCTCAGTTTTACTTTGCTGTTTTATTAAAGAGCAACAACGATGCTCCATACGCTACACATCAAATCAAATATGTTCCTCTTCTCTGACACGTGTTGTATACTCATTGGACACACGCGTGACTAACAGCTAGATTCTGTCAGACGAACCTTTTGTAAAGACGATGGATCAGTCCCACACGTGCTTTATTATTACATACTGACGTGGGCAGAGAATGTAGGATGTTTCGAGAGACGAGGTGGGGCCAATGTTACAGCTTGGCATTGAGAGTTTATGCTTTGTCGGATTACATTATAAACATCCCTTATAAATCATGTATTTGTAAACTAAGTTCGTCGAGAGGGGATAATAAAAATATAGATGTTGATTTGCAATTGTTTAAACATGACGCAATGATATTTATGTTTAATTATGACAATGGCATTTTTTGGCAAAATGTTGTGTGAAAATAGATTTTTAAAACAGAAAATTTTGAGCGAAGAAGATTGTCCGTTCTCCAAGGGAAAAGTTGATGAGAAAACAAAGGCAATGCACTCTTAACCTAATTAACCACATCCAGCCGACGGTCACAAATGCGGGATTTGGAGTATCGAAATAGCGATTCGACTGTGTATCCCTTCAAATGTGTAGTAGAGCAATTGTAGGTTGTGTTTATTTTATCAGATTCAACTTTTGTAAACCGATACTATTGCTCTTTATAGGAATATTAAGAAAAATATGTTTATAAATAAAAAAAATGGAGCAAGATGAGTAACTAAACTATTACTTTCTTATTTCTTAAAATGACGAATAGAAATTTGAAAAAGAATTAGTTATATTAATTTATTGAGCTAGCTTCTTTTATTTGATACTATAACACTATTTCTAAAAGATAACATGCTCTAGACTATTTATGCATGGTCCAACTCAATTGTTTTGTTAAAATTGTTAGAAAAGTTGGATCATCTTGCAAAGAAACCCATTGAAAACTATAGTGGATTGTTAATTAAAGTTGTGTTAAGTCAAGATAAGCTTTTTTAAAAGTGATGAGTATCTATTTCATTTTTGATAATACTTGTGACTGTCAGAAGTTGTGATACTGTAAAAACTCAATAATAATTTTCCAAAAGAAAAAATTTGTTATACGTCACGTCAATAATGGTTTTGTATAACAACAACCAGTCAATACTGGTCATAATTTTAAAACCTTTGCGTCAAATGTTTTTGTTCATTACTTTTTCATCCACGTACACCTGACTTTACCAAATACCATTTGCTTATGTTGTTGTTTTTTTCTTAAATAAGTAGTAGAAATAATGCTTTTTTGCAACGAGAAATTGGGAACCAAGTGTTAGTATACCTTTAATTAAAAAGAGTGAAAATCCAACGTGGCAACAAAAAAGAAGATGGAGAAAATCTTTTAGCAGCATTAGAACGAGGGAATCAAAAAGAGTGTGACAAAAAGATATCTCACTTTTTGTTTTTATAAACCAACTTGTGGCTCTAAATTTTTCACAGGTCTCTCTCTCTCTCTCTCTCTATGCTGACGTGTCATCTTCCCCACTTTGTCTCTCTCTCACTCTCTCTCCTATGCAGTATCGTCATTAATACCAACCTCACCTCCTTGTGATTTCTTCAGAGGAAAACGATTTAGTTGTTTCAAGACGGAACCTGTTTTTGTTTGTTTTCCTTTAGTATGTCTGTTAAACCTAGAGATATTGAGATCAAATTGTTTGGAAGGACAATTACATCTATCTTCCATCTGAATCATTCTGTTCAGAGCAAGGAAGTTTCTTCTTCTTCGTCCTCGTCTTCTTCTTCTCCTTCGCTTGAACAAGACACGGTATGTCACGCGACTTCTTTAAATTAACTGATCAACTTCTTGAGAGATTCTTGATTACACATTTACAAAAAAAAATGGTTCTTGAGAGATTCCGTGGCGGGTCAATTTGAGATTCTGAGATTTCAAGAATAGTTTCTGGGTTTCTTCTTCTTCTTGAATTTGAGACGCCGTAAATTTAGCAACTTTATGGTTAAAATATCTCTGTTTTTTTTGTTTTCTAATCATATTCATGATCATGTAAAAATATCTCTGTTTGTTCATCTTGGGATTACTATAAATTCAGATTCTATTGTTAAAATTTTCAGGTTCTAGCTAACAAAAACGAGCAGGACAAAAGCAGATTCAAAGATCCATACATATTATCTGACCTTAACGAACGACCAAAAGCAACCTCTGAGATTTCATCACCAATAAGCACCAAGAACAACGTCGATCAACAGAGCAGCGAGATCACAACAACAACAACAACAACAAGTACATCACAGAATAATAAACCAACGGAAGTACTTCTCAAGAAACCGGACAAGATTCTTCCATGTCCAAGATGCGAAAGCACAAACACTAAATTCTGTTACTACAACAACTACAACGTGAATCAACCACGTTACTTCTGTAGGAACTGTCAAAGGTATTGGACTTCTGGTGGATCCATGAGAAACGTTCCTGTTGGCTCAGGTCGCCGCAAGACCAAAGGTTGGCCTTCTTCAAACCCTTACTTGCAGATCACGTCTGAGGATTATCATAACTCGAGAACGATCCTCAGTTTCGGTTCTTTAGAATCTGAGACGGGTAACCATCAGTCAGTAGATACAAAGGTAACCACCGCTGATTCAGGTTCTCAAGAACACAAAACTCGCCAGGGGTTTCTTCCTCCGCAAGTAATGTTTCCAAATAGTTCTCCTCCTTGGCCTTACCAATGGAATCCAACGGATCCTAATGCTAATTTCTACCCTGCCACTTGCTATTGGGGCTACACGGTTCCTCTATGGCCTACCTCAGAGACTTCACCATGTTTACGAAAACGATCAAGGGATCAAACAGAAGTTGGAACTAAAGATGCTACTCCTATAACAAGAGCAAGATTGGTTTCAGAATCTCTTGAAGTCAATACCAAACCAATTAACCAAGCTACTAAGAGCGCCCTGTGGTCTAAGTTACCGACAGAACCGGAGAAAAGAACACAAGGATTCAGTTTGTTCAATGGATTTGAATCAAAGGGTAGCAACAACAGAAGAAGCATGGTCTCTGAAACGTCTCTTAGTCTTCAAGTAAACCCTGCAGCGATGCTTAGATCTATGAACTTCAGGGAGAGCATGCAACCATAATCAAAACACTAATGTAATAGTATATATATACAGAAATAATATTCATCAACTGAATTAATTAGCTAATTGTTACCTTGAGAAAGAAGGAAAAGCTTTCAAGATATTTTGTTATTAGTTCGAAGTAAGAATAGATATATGGTATTACTGTTGTACACAAATAGACTTTTTTTTTTTGGAGTTGTAGATATTTTCTCTCCATTGTGTGATGAAAGTTGCAATATATATAAACTTTTTAAGATAAATATCTCTCTGATCTATTTGGCACAGAACATAAGATTATAATTACATTTTTGCCCATGATTCCAACAAATATAAACTCAACTCCAATTAGTTCTCTTTGGTAAAAGTACATAATAATTTCAAACTATTAGGTTGGTAAAGTATTTGGTATCATGGGTGAAGAAAATTTAAGATAAGAGATAAGGAGAAAGGGAATATGAAACCAAAGAACAAAGGAGTGAAGTAGAGAGGAGCATCATCTTTCACTTTCATCTTTGAATTAAAGAAAAGAATCCAACTACACTCCCAAAAAAAAAGCTAAAAGAAGAGTCTCTCCTTTTTCTGAAATAAAATTATATTCCAGTGTCCTTTTCTTTCCTTCTTTTAGCATCTTCAATACTCTTTTATGCTTCTTATTTTTGACATTTTGATCGATAATCCAAGATTAGACTATAAAAACCCATAGAAAACAAAGCCTAAGAGAGGTGAAGCCCCAACAAAGGAAGCAGAACTAGAGAACTAGTGAACCAAAAAAACCAACACAAGGAGCTAAAGAAACACAAGTCCAACGCATTGATTGTGCCAATCTATCAGCCTGCATTGCATTAAACAATAGAGCGCGCAATCATGTGTTTTTCACCTGCCAAACTTTAGGCAGGCGCATGCGGTTACAAGCTTAAGCAAATGGCGAAACTCGAATGATCGAACTAACATGATTCTAAATTATCAAAGCTTTGATAAAAAAAAAAAAAAATCATCAAAGCTTATTGATGTTTCAAAATGGCAAACTTTTTTATTGCCATCAAAATGACTTGCACACTGGAGATAACACTAAATAAGCATAATTACTAAAAACCTACAAATTCAGAAATTAATCTGCTATATTCCAAGGATTGCCAATCAAAACCTCCAACTCTACTGTTAAGGGACAGAAACTTTATTTTCTTAAGTTTAACATATTACTCTTGATTATTTAGTAGGTAGATGGTTCCTTCCTTAACCATTGTCGCAGCCAAAACAACAATTTCACACTCCATTGTAACTAACAAGACAGTTGTGTTTAGTTCAAGTGGTGATTGTTAACAACAGCAGAACAGTACAAAAACAAAGACCTGTTTATATTTTTCCACACTGATCAGGAGCTTTGTTTCGATCTCTTCATAAGCTCTATGAACTCTCTAAATGCTGCAATCACAAACACACAAAATCACAAATTGTTACCTCTTTTGGTTTTTTTAATACAGCTATAAAGCCAAAGTGTCTTTCACTGAGTTGAGAAAAAGAAAGAGCAGTTACCGTTATCAGAGTCGTGAGGTCCAGGGGAGGCTTCAGGATGGTACTGGAGAGACATGACATTCATGGCCGGGAAAGATAGACCTGCACAACTTCCATCATTGAGATTGACATGTGTCACTTCTACACCTTCGGGAAGTGAAGCCGGGTCAACCGCATAATTGTGGTTCTGCCATGAATTACACGGGAAAAAAACACTCATACACCAGAATCATATTTGGTCAAACTTGTAACGGCGATCCTAGCACAATCATTTATCAGGTACTCGAGTTAAAGTCCCAAACTTTGAATGATGTTAACATTCCGAGTTTTGAAAAATGATAAAAGTACTAAGCTTTGAAACTAAAACACAACATTTTGAAGTTAGATATTGGTAAAAACTAAGGAAACTCTTGAGATAGAAAGAGAGTATACCTGAGCACTGATCTCCACCTGGCCAGTTCTGTTATTTCGAACTGGGTGGTTTCCTCCATGATGACCAAACTTCATCTTGAAGGTCTTACCACCCAAAGCTTGGCCGAGCAACTGATGACCCATACAGATTCCATAAACAGGAACTTTACCAAGAAGCTCTTTTACTGTCTCAACCGCGTATGGCACAGCGGAAGGGTCTCCAGGACCGTTGCTGAACAAAATTCCGTCTGGATTCATTTTAAGGACTTCAGAAGCTGGCCATGTTGATGGAACAACAGTGATTTGACATCCGTAGGAGGATAGGCGTCTTAGGATGTTTTGCTTGATGCCAAAATCGTATGCGATAACCTTTCAATTCAAGGGAAGGAATAGAAAGATTGAGTAATAAATTGGTGTAGAGCATCGATGAGAGAAGATTTAGAGAAGTAATTCTCACTCGGTAGGAGCTCCCATCGCGTGAATTCGTGTTGAAGTCCCATTCAGGATTTGTTTTGTCATCCCATTCGTAGGGGGATTTACAGGAAACATCACTTATTAGATCAATACCTACAAGATTCAACCAAGTGCACCGAAGGGGTTCACCATCCCAAGTAGGTCATATCATAATGGAAAAAACACAGGAAAAGGCACGGGAATTCCAACCTACGATATCCCATGAACGGGACATTTTCAGAAGTTCATCATCTGTTTTGGCTTGTTCTGTGCTCAACACACCGATAAGACTACCGTCTTCTCTTAACCGACGGGTTATTGCTCTAGTGTCAACATCATCTGTTATTAAAAAAAAAGAAAACCCAAATAGGTAGTCAGAGATGTTTTGGAATCCAACTATAACAAGTAGAATCTTAATAGCATATTGAACACAAGGAAACTTACAAATTCCCATGATGTTCCTTTCTGTTAGATAGTCACCAAGTGTTTTTGTGCATCTCCAGTTTGAGGTACTGAAACATTTTCCGGTTAAAATGTTAGTCTATTAAAAATGGAGTATAAGGGAAAAAGACAAATGCTTCTTTGAGTGATATCGGAATTATTAACAGTTACCTGATGCTTAGATTTTTTATCACCAAACCAGCTAGAAAACATTGCCCAGCTTCTTCATCATCTACAACATTACAAAATGCAACAAAAATTATAAGCTTGCAATGGTATAAGAAACTTCTAAAACTTCAAAAATCCAACTTTTCGACTTACCGGGATTCACACCGGTGTTACCAATTTGCGGGTTTGTCATTAACACAAATTGGCCGGCATAACTAGGGTCAGTAAGAATTTCTTGATACCTTCCAAAAGCCAAAAAAAAAAAAACATCAGTAAGCTCGAGTTAAGAGAATGCATCACTGTTGATGGAAACAAACAAATCTCACCCTGTCAAGGAGGTGTTGAACACCAATTCAGCAACACGGGTTCCGGGAGCACCAAAGGACTTAGCCGGCCAGATGGAACCGTCTTCTAACACAAGCCTAGCATTGTATGAACTCCATGGTTTCTCCACGAGAGCTACGAAATGGCAATATTAGACTAAGATGAGCACTAAGAATCTACGGATGAGGTCATTATCTATCAATCTATCTTCAAGAACTTAACTAAATCCAGCGAAATGAAATACACAAAATCGGAAACTCATGAGAAAATCAGAGAAGCGGAAGTTACCAGTGGATGAAGTGAGAGGAGAGGCGGAGCATCGGATGAGCGAAACCCTAAATCCACGGTGACGGAGAGATAAACCAGACGGCGAAACAAACCCCAGAGTAGTGGTAGCCGCCATGGTAAGGTTACTCAATCTCGAAACTGTCAAGGTTTGGTAACAATGAGAGAGAGAGAGGCAGGGGCTAAGGGTTTTGGGTGCTAATGATTTTAAGCCCGGTTTAATTCGATTTAAAAAATTGATCTAAACCGGTGACCTGGTCAAATTCAAAACCGGTCAGTTTTGGTTTGAACAAATTCAATATGTTTAGATATTGCTGAATTTAGTATGGTGGATAACAAAGAATAAAGTAGTAAATATTGGTATGGATTTGTCAAATAGCAATGTTTTGAAATCCGATCCGGACCGTCCGGTCCGACCGGTTGGTTTGGGATTCGGTGACTAATGCGGTCCGGGTTGAGTTCCAAAACCCGCTTGACAAAAATCCGGAAAAAATTCGCCAAAAACCCGCGACCCGGATTGATCCAGTGACCCGTCCGCCCGGTTAT
>OVAN01008388.1:0-18043 GCA_900406275.1 Anastatica hierochuntica | reverse complement strand
GCTTCGTGGACCGATAAGGCCGGTCGTATAGCTTAGACTCTTCCGGTGTTTAAGTTAACCGTCGTCGTTTTACACGATCCATACGAAGTCCACAAAAAGGCACGAATCCTCGCGACTATTGTCATGACGATTTGACGGAAGCTCCAATCGAGACGAAATGAGAGACGATCGAGAGACGATTCGAAGGAAGTGACGATCGGAAAGGATGTGGTTCAGTCAACGGACTACANCCGTTATCCGCGTCTCAGCGCCAACTGGCGCCAAGACAGACACTCTATCTTGGCGCCAATTGGCGCCAAGGCCATGCCCTAGTCTTGGCGCCAGNTCCGATCTTAGTTCCAATCGACGTCTAGATCGGCCTCTAGTTCAGTCGTCAATCGGTTCCAAGACTCGTTTGTAGGTTTGGCGTCAATCGGCGTTTAGACATTTCTTCAGAGCGACGCGATTCTCCAATGCTTTTGGTGGTTTCATATCGCCTGAACGATGAGAATGTCGGAGTTTTCCGATATCCTTTCGATTCCTGTGTTCGAAGGAGAAAACATCGTTTTCGTAGTCCTTTTCAGGCATCAATTTCGTCGGGACAGTTTTTGACCCCAACAGGTACTATCAAAATAATTGAACTATGTTAGGCTTGATCCCTTGACAGGGTACGTAGGCAGCTCCTACGATGAGTTCAGCCCCCACCACATCAAACAAAAAAAACATCATTTTTCATCTAACAGGTTTAGGCACCTGGACAAAGTCGCAAGCTACGGTCACCGGACCTCTCACGAACAAGTCTCGATTTACTTTAAGAGCTTAAAACATGTATCCATGCTATAAAGTGTTCGAATCAATAAAATATTTCTCTTCAACAATCAGCAAGCTCTAAACATCGAACTCAGACTTATAGAAGCCTCAGCAAATAAAGGTCTTAAAATCCTAATACCAGTCTTTAGGTTCTCGAAACCTAAATTTTTAAAAGGTCTTAAAACCCTAATATTTGTCTTTAGGTTCTCGAAATCTAAAACCTTTAAAGGTCTTAAAATCCTAATGTCAGTCTTTAGGTTCTCGAAGCCTAAATTCTTTAAAGGTCTTAAAATCTGAAGCCTAAATTCTTTAAAGATCTTAAAATTCTAATATGAGTCTTTAGGTTCTCGAAGCCTAAATTCTTTAAAAGTCTTAAAATCCTAATGTCAACTCTTTGAATCCCAAAACTTAGTTCTGGAAAGGTCCCGAAAGCCCAATTCTCTAAAGGACTCAGAAGCCACTCATGTTTCTTAAAGAAAAATGAGTAATCAAAGACCTGCAAACGTCAGCATAAGGTTTCTTTAACTCAGTAGAAGACAAGAAAAATCCCAAATCCAAAAGTACTTAGCATTAAATGAGGGCATCAAAGCACCTCATAAAAAGGGTTTAAAAGTCTCCCCAGGCTACGAGTACTAAAAATCAAAAGAAAATGGTTTAAAAGCCTCCTCATGCTACGAGTACTAAAAACCAAAAAGAAAAGGGTTTAAAGGCCTCTCTAGGAACTAAGTCTAGAACACTAAAAACATAAAGGAAAAAGAGGTCACTCCTCTCGGGCCTTCGCTGCGACATCTTGAACCTCCTTTAACAACTGCTCCTGAACCTCCTCTGAATCCACGAGACCTAGGTTGGATCCGAGCTCATCCACTCTGACCTGATTAGTTCTTTCTAAGGCTAAGGCAGGGTGGACATCAGATGTCTCTGAGACCTGAGGAAGAGGAAGCTTATTGATAGTGAAGTCCGAAACCTGGGCCTTCTCATATTTTTCCTTAGCCTCCGGAAAGATAGCTGCCAATCTGTCATGCTCCTCCTGAATGTTAGTGATCTCATTGGAGATCAAGTCCTCTAAAAGCTTTAGATTGGCCTGGATCTCCTGAGCAGGAATCTGGAGGGAGGTCTCGTCTTTCTTCTTTTGGAACTTTTCCTTCACAATCTCGAGAACCTTTTCGTAAGCTCCCATTATTTCTTTCTTACCACGTCTAACGGCCAAACGAACCTCAGCAGCCTTGTTCTCAGACATTTCCCTATTCAGGGATATCAGGTCTCCCACTTGAGCCTCCGTAGTCCTCTTGGAGCTCTCCAGGGAGGAAATCCACTTCCCCTAAACATCGATATCAAGTTTAAGATCCTCGATCTTATCACACGAAACCTTCAGTTGAGACTTCAGCTCGTTCACCTGAGCCTGAAGTTTTTGAGACAATAACCTAGACTGATCCAGCTGGTCTTTGGCCTCTTTAAAGGCCTCCTTCACGTCTTGGAGTTCTTTTACATCAGGAAAACTTTTGATTTGGTTCTCGTAACCCAGGAATGCTTTGTTCACAACATTAGCTAGCTGTATTAAGAACATAAGACAAAGTCAGAGTAAACATAATTAAGTAACGAAGAGAAGGCGAGTTTACCTAACCAAACTGGAAAGCAACATCCAAGTAACCATCGAATTTGACAAATTAACAAAAGTTGGAAAGGCACACCCAATCTGCTTCATGTGACGCATCAGGGTTACCAACTCCCACGCTTTGTTTAAAATTGATTTTGGTTCCGAGTGTGTGAAGTTCCAAGAGCCTTGACTGCTCCTTGACGAACTAGGTATAGAGTTTCTCTCATTAGATTCAGAACGAGCCCTCTTGTATAAGGAATGTCTAGAGTTCTGGTCACCTCTAGGCTCAACAGGACTTGGGGCATGTTTCTTGGAAGCTTCCTCAACAATAACGACCATCTCATTACCTTGGGTCGCTAATTCACTGGCCCTAAGCTCTTCAGTCTTTTGTTCAATAGGCTGCGGGGCTCCCTTAACAGTTGAGATAGGCACGGCGGACAAGGGGAGTCTAGAGGATCCGTCGTCAAGGACGTCTCTGATGGATTGCCTGAAAGAGCCAGCAGGGGCTCTGTCTTCAGTACTGCCTGTGTCCTGGAGCTTCCTGTGGTTAAGTTTTGCTTAGCCTTGTTGTGAAAAGTCCTTTGAAGAGGCATCTTGGAAATGGTTTCAGAGGTATTGGCTTCTGTAGTGACGTCGATCATATTGTTGCCTTTGAGACTACAAAACAAGTAATAAGAGTTAGTTTGTATGTCTAACACATGAATAAATAACAAAGTTAGGTCCGTAAATCTACCTTCAAGCTAACTGACCGAGATTGGATCCGGGAACTGAATGTTGTATCTCTCTGGAAACCTGGCTTGGTTGATTCGTGAAGATGGGAAGGCAGACCAAGAGGCAGGGTCCGACCTCAATCGAGCAATCAACGCGGTAGCTCTCTTAGGGTCAAGCTAAGAAGCCTCAGTTGAACCTGCAAAACCAAAGAATGTTAATTAGCAAACGACAAAGAGCTAAGAAGGAGACATATGACTCATCCGAGGTTTCTGACCAGAAATTGAGACCAAGATGAGCGCATTAAACGTCCTACAGGAACGGTGATCAGATCAATTTTTACAAAGAAAAATCTCTGTCACCAGAATTCGTCGTTAATTGAAAATCTAAAGATGCATCTGCCTAGACGAGCCGGCAGATAAATAGTCCCTCCGGATCCCTTAGTCATAGGACTCCCTTTCATCATAAACAGCTCGAGAAGCTCTGTGATTCCGATCCTAATTCCTACTTCTTTGGATTTCGTGATTAAACCTAAGATGGCTCTAATCACTGAAGGACAAAGTTGAGGTAAGGCCAGGTTAAAGTAATCTAAAATGTCGAGAAGAAGATCAGGGAGAGGGAACTTGAGATGACATTTGATGATATAGATCTCATGCATGCAGAACCAGCCTGGAGGAGGGTTCTCCGGAGTGTCCTTAGGGCATCACTGCTTTGCGAGATTCTTTGGAGATCCCGCCTCGGTCATCAAGTTCACTATCTCCTGGTGAAACAAGGTTGAATACTGATGAGGACCAAAAAAGGGTTCACCAGAGCCTCCGGCAGCTAGTGACTTGGTGACCATCTTTGTTTTGATGGCCACAGCTAAGGCCTTGTCGACGATCTCCTTTCTCTTCGCTTTATGTTTTCGATCACCTTTCGGAGTCCCAACATCTCCTTTCTCTGGGGCCATCGAGGATTCTAAAGGAAGAAGGACGTTGATTGGGAGGAAGGAACCGATGAGTAATTTGTGGAGATTGTAAAAGAACCCGAAACTAAATCAAGTAAACTACCTAGGGTTTCTTAAAGAACAAAGAGGAGATTGGCAGGAATTTTAGCAAATAAACAAGAATAGATAGAAGGGTTTACCTTGGTTAAAGTGGAGACGTGAGTTAGTGGGGAAAGCAGTTAATGGCCTGACTTATATCCCATCATAGCGTGCGTTAACCAAGGAAGAACTGTTCACCTTCCACTTCACGAGATTCGTTGGATCTCTGTCGAGAAATCTAAAGCGTCAATTTCAAATAAGAGAATTTTGAGGAAAAGATTTCTACATATCGAAAATCGAAACAAAAACAGAGGATGGTGACATCTAGTTAATTCATGTATCTCGACCCTTCGCAACCTCCGACCCGGAGATACAGGAGGCAATTGTTGGGCCTGGATATTAATCCATCAAAAGTGCCGTAAACCGTTAAGAGAAAAAGGATCGCCGAGGCCCATGAAGAGGAAGTTAAAGGCGGAACGACTTAGTCTACTTTTAATTTGAGAAGGTTGTTCCGAGAATAAAGGCAAGAATCGCGGAGGTGGTTAAGTGAGAGAGGAGGTCTAGGATTCATTTAAAAGGGTGGAGGTCGAAGAGAGGAGGGGGTGGTCTTTTCGAGAGGAGAAGAAACGATATCACAGAGAGAGAAAACATACTTTAGATCATATTTCACTTTCTTGTATTTACTCATATCAAATTCGATTTACAAATTCATTGTCTTCAATATAGAAACCTTTTGATTCATCAAAAAATCTAAACGGGATTTATCCCGAGAGTCTTCTTTCTTCACAAAAAATAAATAAATCTTCACATCCACAATCACTTATAGTTTCGAAGCCTCCACAACAATCACCTCTCCGCAGATCATTCAAAGGCATCATCAGATGCTCGTAATACAATGGTAGTGACACGCCTTCAGTTCCATAGTCAACAGCATATGCTCTTTCCCTTCAAGACTTCTCTTCTCAGATGTCTTTGCTATTTACAGATATGTTCTTCTTATTACTTATATTATATAAAACTTGAACTTGTTAATGGGAGAGTGAGTCAGATATCTATATACGAGAATTTCTTTTGCATAACTGGTTATTTACAGATGGATTTTGTATATCTAAATAAGAAATTTATTTAACCCAAGATTCTTAAAAAATTAAGATAGTACGACCGATGTATTCAAATTTGGACAAATTTGTAGAAAACCACAATTTTGAGATATATGTTTACGAGATTTAAGAAACATAAAGTTTGAACGAGATCATGATAAAAAAAAAAAACACTTTGACTGAGATACATAGCCGTTGAAATTTGCAAGAGCATATATTATGAACCAAAATTTAAAATTTCTCATTTAGTTTAGTCACGGGGGAATAGATATTGAGTTTAGTAAATACTTAGATACAAAAAAAAATTCAGATTTCTCTTAACGAGCGTAGTTTTCTTTGCCGATGGTGAGTGGGCTCCAGATCTGTTGGTTTGTTGGGATGATTCGCGAAGTATGGAGGCGGAGAAGCTCTTCACGGGTGTATTTGAGGCTGTTTTAAGGTCAACGCACCTATGTGTCTCGCACCAACTATCTATCGGCTCAGTTTTTCCTAGCCATAAGGTTTTTCTCTGCCGTTTTATCATAGATGTTTTCGACGGAAGGTTAGATACGCAATGGCTTTCTAGTGCTCAGTGTAAACATGTGTCTTTGGTGGGTGATGGTCTTTTCTCTGTCTTCGCTTGGGATCTCTCGGTAAAGACATTGAGTTTGGTCTCTTTACCTACCTCTTTTAAACCCTCGGCAGCTTGCATCAGAACTGGTTCCTGGTGGGTTCTGATCGGTTCTAATGGGTCTAGGCACTCCTCTTTATGGTTAGTAGTGAAAGATTTCAGTTGGTCAAGCTTCATGTTCGAGGAGTTGTGCTTGTCCTTTGGTTGAAGCCCATGGTTCAACTGGATTTCGTCGAAAGGGCTTGTGAAGCTATGGCTCAATTGCATTTGGCTTTTTGGTAATCGTCTATCAAACATGTTCTTCTTCGATTGCTCGGATTATGAAGTTACCGTGTACTCGTGGCTTCTATTAGTAGAAGCAATATAATGTGTGACGATTTTCTTCTCTCAATTCAAGTAAGTTCGGTCATGAATGTTTTTTCGCTTATTTCTGCTTCAGATCTTGTTGTCTTTGTCTTATTAGAGTTTTATGTCGTTTTCTAGAGCGCTCGTTGTTGTATCTTGAAATTCTTTAGTGTTATGATTTCTTCAGTTTCCGATCGGCTTTTGGCTTCGGGTGGTGTTGGTTTTAACCTTGCCGGCTAAATGTAAGGTTTTGGTTTAAGTTAATAAAATTTAGTAGCTGGATAAAAGACATTGAGTTTAACATGAATGGAAAGATATCATTGACATTGAGTTTAAGAAGATGAACTTGGTGGGATGGTAAGTACGTAGTTGCGATCTAGAATATACCATTGACATTGAGACATTAAGTACTTATGGTAAAAAGTTTGGGTAATTCAGTTTTCGGAATCAGTTATTGTCACCTTCGTTACTTTGCCAACCCTGTTGGCTGAAATAAAATCAACGACCAGTCAGTTTTTCGTAGCTGTCAAATGATGTTTAAAATTTCCAACAAGACATTGACAGTTGATGATGCATGGATAATTGTTGAATACAACTAGATTATGGTCTAAAAGACTTGACGGTTGTCTAAGAATATTCAAGAACCGACTCGAACCGTTAGTTGAAAGTCCTATTATAAAGGAAAGTCAATTTCAAGATAAGATGGAATCCCGAAAGGGATACTGGATGGGACTCTTGAATCTAATGAGAAGTCGAATTTGATAAATTCATATCTCTGAATCCTACAAGCAAAGGAATTCGACAACTTCTTAATCCTACGGGAACTAGAGTTCAATGACCTCCAATAAATAAAGAAGTTACATCACAAAAAGGTACACAAAACAATAGACAATAGAAACCTAAGAGAAACTCTCCAGCAACCTCACTGAAGTTGTGATCAAACTCTCGGCGACTACCCATCAAAAACAACGCCTACGATCGACTAATGTTTTCACCTAAACTTATTCTAGTCATAAATAGGTCTTGGTTAGTCGTTAATTTTTTTTGTTTTGAGTTGGTTGTAACAAGAAATCTATTATCAATAAAACATCAACTTCCTCGTCATTCCGTAGAACTCGCTCCTTTCAAACCAGTTAAAATCTCCCACAAATCCCATAGTGAGAATTATTGATCTTCAACAACATTTAGGACAATCTCCAGAAGAACATATACGAGGGAATCTTTGCTTCCATGGCTTTCGGCTCAGCCCCGCCACAAGGCCTTTCTTTAGGTAAGAATGTATGTGTTTTTGCGAATAATCCTTTCGTTTCTTGTTTCGTTTTTATTGATTTGATCAATCAGGTTTGTATCGGTTACGCATTGAGTATTGATTAGAGATTTATCTCTTGGCTTAATATATTGCCAAAAATAGAAGGTGTTATATTTGCTATTTTTTGTCGCCACTTAAATTCACCTTAGAAACAAGTACAAAGTGTGAAAGTCTTTTTAGTCCAATGGTTTTCCTTAAAACTTCTACATCAAGAGGCATGTAATCGATTTCTGTAAATGTAGATTAGACAGACTTATAGGAAATTTCTTGCATGGTGCAAGTAGAACCGTTCGTCTTGGTGATGGTTTTCGAAAATAAAACTTATAATTTTTGACAGAAGATTCGAACCACCTACCTCACACACACTACACACATTCATTACCAACTTAGCTATTTAACATTCTCATGCATTATTTATGCACACATCTATATATCTAATTAATTTCGTTATTATACAAATTAGTTTAATAATTTAATAAATTAGTTTGTTTAATAATAGTTTTAATGATTAAGCTAATAATTTATTAATATTTTTCCCGTAACTAATTTTAATGATTAAGCTATTTCAAAAATAATTTATTAATAGTTTTTTCTGTAACTAATTTATTAATTATTAGCTTAATCATTAAAACTATTAATAAATTATTAGCTTAATAAACTATTAATAGCTTAATTATTAAAATCATTTAAATTTGTTACGGGAAAAACTATTAATAAATAAATTAGTTACGGGAAATACTATTAATAAATTATTTTTAAAATAACTTAATAATTAACATCATTAAAATTACTGAATTTTTTAAAAAAATTATTTAATTAATTAATAAATTAATTTATTGATCACTTTATTAAACAAACTAATTTATTCAATTATTAAACTAATTTTTATAATAACGAAACTAATTAGATATATAGATGTGTGAGTAAAGAATGTACGGGAATGTTAACTGGCTAAGTTGGTAATGTATGTGTGTAAGGTAGGGGTTCGAATCTTAATTATTTAACGAATCTTCTTGTCAAATCTTTTTTGGCTTGGTCAACGAAAGTTTGAGATTTTTGGCCTAAAGTTGTAAGTTGGGGATTTTTTTGACATTTCTCTCCTTAGATAAATAAACAAAAGCTTATTCATAAACTTGACTCACTGCAAGAGAGTGAGATAAGACAACACATGATCAATTCATAATGGAAATGACTTGTCTTAGAAATATCATTACCACACTTACTTGTTTAAGCGAAACCATATGCAGTCTAAAGAGCATAAGTATTTATCTGACGTTCCAAGAATCTTCAAGATGATAGGGGAAAAGCAATGCGACTTGCACCCCCAACAAAAGGGCCGAGATACACTATTATTCAACACCACGTCATATGATCTGCCGTCAAACTCTATTGAGCTTCTTGGCATGAGCCCTGCGAAATCTCCGAACACACAATTTATATGTAAAATAGCTCGGTGATTTTTACAAGTGTAGAACCAGTTCTCTGGATTGGTTTCTTTCTCACATATGTCACACCGGTATTAACCACTTGTCTTTTCTCCATAACACATTGAGAGAGGAAGATCTTCGACTCTATGCTTTACTTCTTGTGGTAAAGTAGCGCATTTGAAGTCCAAGAAAAATCTACAACCATCTTCAATGCACCTGAGCACATGCGAATTATTCAACTTGCAACCATTGCAGGTTTCATATTTGCTTGTTGGAATGTAGTATAAGGGATGATGGGGATGACTTGGTTGGACAAATGGCTCAGAAATTGAAGCGCACATGACATCTAACTTTGTATACCCTTCCTGGTACATGAAACCCTTGGAAAATCTACTGCAAGCACCACATCGAAAGGGATGGACCTCGCTTGAAACTAAAGTAAGTCGATCATTGTGAAACACATGCCATTTCCTTAAAGGAAACTCATAACAGTTTTGGTGGAGAAGGAAATTACAATCCAGACAACCATAAAAGGATTGGAGAGCGATGCGTTGAGTGCATGCGTTGCACCATTTGTTCTCCTCCCATAGAATATTGTTAACGTGGAGTCTTAGATAATGCTCTTTGTGGATGAAATGTTGTATTGTGTTTTCATCTATTACCACATATGGCTTTGTATCTTCTGTTTCTTTAGGTACTCCTTCAAGTTCTTTACCATTCCAGACATCTTTTCTGATAGCACATTTCGAGTGAACAACATAGCTAGGGCACCTCTTACATATATAACCCCCGCAAGTCTAGTCTACCTTCTGGCGACAAACTCCACATACAGAATTCACAACACCAAGAGCAGAAGTGCGAGAAACACGATGATCATGCCGATTGATGTTTATGACGCGTGGAAGGGCAAGACAATCTTGATGAATCATGAAACCGCACTGAAAACATACGTAAGGACTTCGATCTCCCTTAAGGCCGCAAGCATTACATGTAAAAGAATCGAGTCTTGGAAGAAGGGTAAGTTGGTGATCATGAACTTTCAAATCCAAAAGAGATTGCGGCGGTGGGTTTAAAACACAACACATACCCAAAGTGAAGTTACAAGAAGAACAATGATAAAAGAATTTATCAGTCTTTCTTCCACAAAGACGACATTTTCTATCAGAATATTCCGGGGGTTGACCTTTTATGAACCTAAGAGGGTGCAAGGAATGATAAGAGTGGTTTACCTCTGATGAGTACTTTACCTCTGGGCGATGCCATACACAATCAAGATGGAAAGCTAAATCACATTCATCACATGTGTAAGGAAATCCATAAGCAGCACCAATATTACCACATTGAGCAGAACAGTCGAATTCGATATCATCAGTGAGAAGGGTGAGTTTGTGGGGATGCGTCTCGGAAATGTCAATAACCTCTGGTGGTGGGTACTTGGCACAGTAAAGATCCACGTTGAAATCACACATCTCACAACGATAGCATATAGTCACAACTGCCCTTACACAAATATCACAATTGTTATTTGATTTATATCCTAGTGGACGTCTAAGTCGGAGAGGATGTTGGTGAGATGGGTCGTTGATCGATTCAGGGGACTAGATGCATTTCTTGTGGACGAAAAAATCGCACATCTTGCAATAGAAGCCATCACTTACAGATTCGGAGCCTCCACATCAATCACCTCTTCCAAGGCATCAAAAGATGCTCGTGGAACAAAGGTAGTGAAGTTCCCTCAGATTTCATGGTCAAGGTATGAAGAGACAGAAAAGTTGGATGTGAAATCCCAAACTCCTTTCAAAGTCTACTTCTCTCTCTTCTCAAAAGTCTTTTGTTAATCTCAAAAAATGCTCCCATATATATTTTTTTGTTATAATTAATAATTATCATGGATGATTAGTTAGGTGTGTTTGTCTCCAAACCAGAAGCTTCTTATGTCACGATTCAGCAATGTCTTTCAATCCTAGCCAGTTGATTTTTTTTTTGTTCACAAAAAAAACTTATCTACTACGTATCATATGATCGAAAATCTTTTACTAACATTTGAGGCGTTAGGTTTGCTACCTTTTGTTTGAAACACAACAACATTGAGCCAAGAAACCCCGAGGCTTATACTTTGGTCAGAAGCACAAATTTCTCAAGAATAAAGTTAATTAAGGCTGGACTTTGTGAGAGAAATTCAGAAGTTAGTTAGGTAATGACGTTCTCCATAACGGGAAAGATAATTTCCACTGTTAATATGATGAGCTAGCTAGGGTTTTGGGATGCTTGGAGAACAAGACACTGTACAAGGAAAATGCTTCATTCGCAAATCGAGAGTCGCAAATAGACTCGCGTTGCAATTCCCTCACAAATTTTGCGAGAAAAAGATATCCGTCGCAAACGCCTCGCAAATTATTTGTCGCAAATCCATTGCATATTTGCGAAGGAATTGCTAGAAACTGGACAACGTAGTATCGCAAATCCATAGCAAATTAGCAGGGATTTGCGATAAATTATCTATAGATTTAAAAAAAAAAAGCATTTGCTATGGCAATTTATCATCGCAATTCCTCGCAAATCTCAGGTAAATATTTACTAGGGATTTGCGACGGTTCCCTCGCAAATCCATAACAAATGAATATTTGTTTTTCAAAAAAAATTGCATTTTTAATAATTATAATAAAAATAAACTTACAAAAATATTTAAAATTTTAAAATTATCATTGAAAAATATAATAATTTAAAATTTTTAAATAAAAAATAAAAATTGTAATTACAAAATTATATTATTAAACTGAAAAAACACTAAAAACGAGTCGATCCTGCAGTGTTAGTCATGTGCTCTGCTGCTTCTAGATCTCCTTGGTTGGACGAGTGTAATCGTATATTTCCGTTGAACGACATCTACAAAATTTAAATTTTAAATGTGTTAAGCAATGAATTATAAAGTCTAAAAACCATTTAAAATTCCAGAAATCCTAAATTTCAGTCCTAAAACTATCTAATCAAGCAAATTACTAAAGAAATGTATTTAATTATTAAACAATAAATTATTTTAAGAAAGATAAAAAAAATTACCTTTGTTTGGATCTGAGAGAGAGAGAGAGAGTCGAGAGTCTTGAGAGAGAGAGATTTGTGTGAATGAGAGGGAAGGAAATAAGTCTTTATATAGATTCATTTATCCCGTCATAAATCCGTCGCTATTCCGTCGCAAAATTGGCGGTCGAATCAGATTTCCCGCTTTTTTCCATTAATTTCAAGCTTTTCGAGGGATTTGTGATGTCTCCCTCGCAAATCTCTCGCAAATGGTGAGTTTCCCTCCAAAAAATTCACTAAAATTTTTTTGCCGCTCAAATTTTTTGATGGAATTGTGAGGTATGCCTCGCAAATCCCCCACAAATCCATCGCAAATATATGAAACCTTATACCTCAAAATACACCAAACCCTAAACCCTAAAAATACATTTTGGGAAAAACTGGAAACACATGTTCTACTAATGCATTAGCATAATGAGAAATATTATGCGAAGTTTACAAATCAAAAAGAAAACAGAAATTTATTCAGAATCGTCATCAATCTTCATATACATGAGATTGATGAGTAGTATTCTCGTCGGACTCAACATCATTTTGTAGAATCCTCATAATCATCTTATTGTAAATCTTCATCATCATTTGTGTCATTCACTACAAGAAAACATGTAAATTGTGACCAAAATAATAGTCCTAAAATAGTCGCAAACGTCGATTTGCAACAATTTAGCGACTAAATTTAGTAGTCGTTAATAAATGGTCGCAAAAATATATAGTCGCAAAACAGTCTGTGTTTTGCGAATTTATTGAGACAATAATACTTAGTCGGTTATTTGCGACTGATTTATGACCATTCTTCTTAGTCGTAGAACTGTGATTGATTTCACACTTATTTATACAGACGTAAATTCCAGACTAAATTGTCAGTACATTCTGTAGTCGTATATTTAAGACTATTGTATGATTAACATTATAGTTACAGATACGCGACTATATAGTGACGACGTTATTTAATCATATATTTAAGATTATTTTCTTATTAATTTATAGTCGTAGATTAGCGACTATATTATGACTTTATTTTAGAGAGAAAATTGCGATGTTATAGTCGCAAAGTAGTCTCTTTTTTGCAACATTTTCAGACTATATTTTACTCACAAAATGACAACTATTTTGTATCTTATGTTTCTGGTTTTGATTGAGCATAATTAGATTCCTGTTTTGTTTCCAATTTTAAAAAACACAAAGTAGACAAGCTGAAAGATTCAAACTAGACAAGCTGAAAGATCCAAAGTAGTTAAATATATTATCAAACATATATGTTCCATGGTTTACAAAAAGATTCAAACTAGACATGTTCCAAGTTACAAAGTTGTCTAGAATCTAAAATTAAACCATGTACAAAAAAGTTAGAAGGAGAAAGTTATTGGGAATTTTGTTCATGAGTGTTGCTGGTGCTGGTGTTGGTGTTAGGAATTGTTGGTGTTGGTGTTGGTGTTGTCGAGGATCGTCTTGCCATAAATTCAGCAAAATGGTTGAGGTCCTTGTCCTTCATATACTCCAGAAGCATCTCCATTGTTGTCTTCGAAGCTCTAGTCTCTTCATCGCGACGAGTGTTCTCTGCGGCTTGTTCCGCGAGCTTACGATTAGCAGCTTCTAGCTGAGCCTTCATCTCTGCGAGAGATGAGGCAGAGAATCCTGCGGCCTCTTGTTCTTTCTCCTCGGCAAGAACTTCAGCTAGAATTTCAAGGCCAAAGTGTCCTCCTCATCCATCTGTTGTAGTACACTAGTAATAACAATTAAAGTCAACAAAACCATCAGTTAACTCTGCTTCACAAAACAGAAGAGAAGCTGCTAATCGTAACTGCTAACAAAATAGAAGAGAAGCTGCTAACAGAACAGAAGAGAAGATGTTGAAACAAAATATGAAATCTTTATAACTTTGTAGTTACTTGGCAAAAGAAAACAGTAATGTATTCAGAATAATCAGATGTGAACAAACCAATATAAGCACAAGTAACATGATGAACTAAAACATGTGACCAAATCAGTATAAGCACAAGCAACATAAAATACTTAACAACATAAAATACAGAACATGGATAAGATTCAGCAATAGACAGAAGAGTTACCTGGAGGAAGATCTCGTTTTGTTCTGCAATGGACAGGGTCCGAGGGGTTGATTGATCAGCTGGATCCAGACTGCCAGCAGTTAACTCTGCGTCTCTTTCTTGTAAGGTCTTCTTGTATGCTTCTGATATGTTGATGGCTTTCTTGTCATCCACAAAACTTCCATCTGCCTTAGTGTGGGCTATCAGGAAGACCTCACCAAAAGAGACAGGCCTCCTCAACTCCTCCTCCTATAAGAATAAAGACAAATCATGAGTTAATGTAAAGAAAAGAAAAAAACCAGATGGAGAAATGACTACCATTTCTTCCTGAATTTGCGAGTAAGAAGCTTGGCCAACGACATGTTTGTGTCTTCCAAGCCCACCACGCGTTGAATTTCGGCAGTTAGAATAAGTTTGGCTCCTATTCTTTTGTCATGTAGTGCTCCAGTGCACTTGCATTTGCGCTCACAATGTATCTTTTATCCAAAGAGGTCTTACCCTTGATTACTTTGCTTGGCTCACTATCCCTTTCATCCGCCTCTTCGCAACCTTTAGAAACTCTTCTTTAACAAGAGCAGTGATACCTAGATCCCAACTGTATGATCGCTGCAAAAAATCAAACTTCTGTCAAGTTATATTATGACATAAATAAAGCAGAGAATCATCATAAAATAAACCAAAACTAAACATTAAAAATTGGTTATATGAAAACAGAAAGTTACTAGGCTTACCGCAAACGTCGTCCAATATCGTTCTTGAACATCAANTGTATGATCGCTGCAAAAAATCAAACTTCTGTCAAGTTATATTATGACATAAATAAAGCAGAGAATCATCATAAAATAAACCAAAACTAAACATTAAAAATTGGTTATATGAAAACAGAAAGTTACTAGGCTTACCGCAAACGTCGTCCAATATCGTTCTTGAACATCAATTGGTGTGACCTTCCAACTATAGTAAGGTCCATCAAACTTTCGTCGAAATATCCTAGCAATGGCCCGTGAGAGTTTACCTTTGCCTCTACCACGAAACTTGTTTACAAATTTCAGAAGAAAAAGTGCATCATAAGAAGATTTAAAGCCATCAATAGGTGAATCACAAGAAAGAAACACTAAAAAGAAGACATAAAAGCAAACAGAGGCAAAACATACATCATCTATTACTTAAACAGAGCCAGCAGAAGTTACACTTCATACATCGACCATCATCTACTCTTACTATGAATAACTTATAAGGTAATCTTATATACTAAATACAATGATTAACTACAATACCAAACAGAGAGAAAACATAGAAAATGTCAATACAGAGACTAAACATAGAACAATACCAAAAAAACAGAGACAATACCGATTGATTAAGACAAAACAACAGATACACCAATTGATTAAGACAAAACAACAGAGAGAATGCCAAAACAGAGACAAAAAAAATAGAACAATTCCACAATCTCAGACAATACCTAAACTACAGAGACAATCTTTCTAACAATGCCAATGATTTTCTTAGACAACATTAAAGCTACGACAATCTAAGACAATTCCCAAACTACAGAGACATTTATCATAGATTTCCAGGTTTTTTGCTTAGTCGGGGTACGTTATGTCTACCCGGTAGAGCTAACAATGCCTCTAAGAGTTCATCATTGTCCTCCGATTCCGACTCACCGGAAGTATTGACATGTTGTTGGATCGGATTAGTCACTGGATGCTCTTGAGTTAGGTGTTGGTTCGGTGGCAGTAGATGACGAAAGATGTGGTTTATTGGATGAGGTTGTGTCTGGTGCGGTGGTGGTGGCTGATGAAATGTGTGTTGTTGTGTGTGGTCTTGTATCTGGTCCGGTTGTGGTGGTGATTGTTAGAAGTTGGGTTGTTGTTGATGGAGATTGGAAACTTGGCCAGAAAGGTTCTCTGGGAGTGTATAGACTAGATACTGGGAGGGAAGAGATGTTGTTCAGGTTCGGGAGATGGTTCCAGAGGTGGAAGATGAAGGGTTGGGGGAATGAGATGAGTGTTGAGAGGCAGCGTTGACAGCAGCGTTGCCATGGGAAGTTGAAGCACCGGCGAATTGTGTGGTGGAATCACCAACGGGAGGAGTAGAAGCAGCCGCGGGAGAGGACGATTCAGGTATGACGGTAGATTTTCCGGTCACGACGGGAGATTTAGAGCCACCATGGGATCTTCCTCCTCTTCTGGACTTACCACTGCGATTCCGATTCGTTTTTGCCATCTCGATCTAACTGATTGCAAAGAGCCACTGTTCTTCACTCCGATTTCGAGCCGCGGTTTGATTCAGGATTCGTTGAGAGAGAAAGGGCAAACAGAGAATATGTGTTTAGAGAGAAAATTTAAGGGTTTGAGAGTTTTTGTCTCTTTGTTTCTCGAGGGTTTGAGAGACAAAGCAAACAGCTGAAAAATTAGGGTTAGCAAAAGGGGGGAAACAAAACCGCCAAATAATTAAGGGAAACAAAACATTTTAGTCGCAAAATAGTCTCAATTTGTGACTATTTTACGACAATATAAATTAAATAGCATATTTCTATCCCATTAAACAATTTTCAATCTTCCAAATGAAATTTGTGGAACAATATTTCATTACTTTTGTTATTGCTAACTAGTAAAAGCATGTATTCAGAAGCAACATTTTTTGTGATTGAATGTTGTTGCAAAACCAATCTAAAAATAAGAAGAAATCATAGAATTACATAACATAATTATGAAGATATGTACTAAGAGGAAAAAATTAAAAGACTTTAACTATCTAAAATGTAACTGAAAGAAATTATTGTTCAAATGGTTTTGATATAGATGAAAACAATTTATTTGACATGTATATTGGAATGTCATATATAGAAAAGTTTATAATTAATAGAGACAGTTAGAAAACAGTCTCAAAGAAGTATCAAATTATCAATATAGTCGAAATATAGTTGCAAAATTATTACTATATTGCGACTAAATGTTTTTTAATAGTAAAGTAGTCGCAAAATAGTTGCAAATTTCATACTACTTACAGACTATTCGGCTTAGTATTCGATACCCAATCCCTAAACCCCAAATATTAAGGTAGTCGTAAATTAGTTGCAAATTTACTACTATTTTGCGACTCAATAATTGATAATAGTTAATTAGTCGCAAAAAGTGTTGCAAAAATCAGACAAAGCACGAACTATTTTGCCTAAACTCCAACCCCTAAACCCCAAATTATAGCATAGTGGTAAATTAGCTGCAAATTTACTACTATGTTTCGTTTAGTCTTTAGGTAGTCGTAAATTTAAGACTGTCTTAAGACTATGTGCAAAATCTGGCAAAAAGAGGAAATATGTAACTGCAAGTAATCAAACCTGTAATCACATGGACATGTGCATGACTCCGTAACCACTATGCTAAGTGTCTTATTGGTTAACATGTTGCATAAAATTTTATATGTAAAGTAGTAACAAAGTAATATACTATATTTTAAACATGCAAATAATAAAAATGATTAAACTATTCAAATTATTCTGAAATATTTATTCAAGTTTATTAGTATAATTTAAATCGAAATTTATTATCCAAATTATTCTGCTTCATCATCTGAAGATGACAAGTTACAATGAAATTCATCTTCTGCATCAACATCTTCGATTTCGAAATCAATTTCTTCACTCCGATGATTATCGTCTACTAAAGTGTCCACTACGATTTCTTCAATCGAACCCGTCATTCCTTCATCCGTTGATTGTTGCAGTATAATCAGTTCATTTCCGGTAAACTTTCCTTGCAGAACATGTCTTGGATTTACTTTTATAACCGTGAGCCATAATTTTCTTAGTCGTTTAGTGTATGGATATGATAGATAACATACTTGATCAGCTTGGGAAGCTGCACATTAAGTCATCTATATTATAACTACAATTCATAAATATTTATACTGATAATTAATTGAACATGATATATACGAAAATGTACCTAAAACAAATGGCTCGTAATTTTGATATCTTCCTGATGAGAGCACATCGACGATGCC
>OVAN01008387.1:0-18239 GCA_900406275.1 Anastatica hierochuntica | reverse complement strand
TATATATATATATATATATATCCGGCATCCTAATTATAGAACCACTTCGTTAAATTTGTCTTCTTGATTGTATTTAGTTTAAAATATTGGCACTCATCCTCTGAAATCTTGGTGGGGATAAAAGCAATTGAAATGCAGTTAACTTTTCCATTTAGTTTTTTCAGATTGTTCATCCGACTAGTATTGCTGATGTATACAGTTATGTAATGGGCATTGGTGAAGCTGAGGCATTTTCTGAAAGGCTGAAGCGAGAGCTCCAAGCTCTTGAAGCGGCAAATGTACATGCAATATTGGAAAGCGAACCCTTAGTAGATGAGGTAATTCTTTTTGCCAATTATTACTTTTCGGGCTATCTACGTATCTGGGCAGGATATTAAAAAAAGTTCAGCGTTTATTTTTTTTGCTTATGTGATCATCTTGATGTTTTTCAGGTTTTGAATGGACTGGAGGCAGCAACAAATATTGTTGATGACATGGATGAATGGTTAGGAATATTCAACGTGAAACTTAGACACATGAGGGAAGACATTGAATCGGTAGGATGCACCACCTGTAAATGATACATTTGTTTTATTACGAAGATAGTGTCATTGCATTAAGAAATTAATTGTTGTATGTTATCAATAGACTCATATTACTTCTTAAATCTGCAAGGTCAAGAGAGAGAGAGGGAGAAATTGATTCCAACTATTGTGGTGTTGGACTGACCATTAGCTTTGTCAGCACATATTCTTACTTTTTCTCTGTGGTCTCCAGATAGAAACCCGAAACAACAAGTTAGAGATGCAGTCTGTAAACAATAAAGCTCTCATCGAGGAACTCGACAAAGTTATCGAGCGACTGCGTGTGCCTTCTGAGGTTTGTTTTCACTCTATTTTAACTATATGAATATTTCTTGTGCTGGCTTTTCACATCTGTACTTGGTTCACTTATAGAAGTGTGGTTGATTGCAGTATGCAGCATCCCTAACAGGAGGCTCATTTGATGAAGCAGACATGCTCCAAAATATTGAGGCTTGCGAGTGGTTAGCCAAAGCTTTACGTGGTCTTCAAGTTCCCAACTTAGACCCCATCTATGCTAATATGCGAGCTGTATGCCTCTGCACTTAGAAATTTCTTATTCGTTTGTGACCTTATGTGTTGTGGCTAGAAAAGAACAGTAGTATTTATCTTAGACCATCCATAAAACTGTCTAGTATTCACATCACCTGAATTTCGTTGATTCTTGCTGTATTTTCTTCAGGTAAAAGAGAAACGAGCAGAGCTTGAAAAATTAAAAGCTACTTTTGTAAGAAGAGCTTCTGAGTTCTTGAGGAACTACTTTGCTAGTTTGGTAGATTTCATGATCAGCGACAAAAGTTACTTTTCTCAGGTGCTACTTTTGTAAACTTTTATATTTCTAGTATGAACTCTAGTGATTTTAATTCTGAATAGTTATTGACGTATCTTATAAACAGAGAGGTCAGCTGAAGAGACCTGACCATGCAGATTTGCGGTATAAATGCAGAACATATGCTCGTCTTTTGCAACATTTAAAGGTAAAACTGAGAAACGAATAGGTGACATTATAAAGGGTCAATCCAGTACATCAATTACTTTTCTCCTTTCCTTTTGCAGGGTCTTGATAAGAACTGTTTAGGGCCATTGAGAAAAGCGTACTGCAGCTCCCTGAACTTGCTCCTTCGCCGGGAGGTGAGGAACAAATATTCCTTTCTTTATCAATTTGACCACTGATTTATTGGACTCTGAATTGACTAAGGCTGCTAACTGAATGTTAAAACACATGAATTTGCGGCAAACATTGTTTCTTCTTTTCCTATAGAGCATTACATATTCAGTAATAAAATTCTGTTCTTCAAAACATACAGGCTCGTGAATTTGCGAATGAGCTTCGTGCAAGCACAAAAGTATCACGTAATCCCACTGTCTGGCTAGAAGGATCAACGGGATCCAGTCAAAATGCAAACACTGACACCTCTGCTGTATCAGATGCTTATGCGAAAATGCTAACAATATTTATCCCGCTTCTTGTAGATGAGGTAATTGTTAACCCTATGATTTTCTGTTTGACCTTAAGATGCAACTTTGATTGTATTTAAAACCTCATTTTTCATTTTTGCTTCAAACTACAGAGTTCTTTTTTTGCGCACTTTATGTGCTTTGAGGTGCCAGCTCTTGCACCACCTGGAGGTTCTGGCAACGATAAAAAGCTTGATAATGACGATGATGATGATGATTTGGGGATCATGGACATTGATGAGACTGACAAGAAAACTGGTAATGACAAACTGTCTGACATGAGTAAAACATTCACTATGTCCTCAAATTATAGGGTCTAACATTTCTGAAAGCAAAACAATTGTCCAATTCTGCAGGGAAGAACTCCCCAGACCTATCAGCATTAAATGAATCTCTCCAAGATTTACTTGATGGTATTCAGGTAAGATTTCCTTAAAATAATGTTTCCACGTTAGATGAATGACCCAATAGCTAGTTTTCTGCATTAACATATGAAGTTAACAGTTCACTTTATTACTAAAAAGAGATCTGTGTTCTTGTAACTGCAGGAAGATTTCTATGCTGTTGTTGACTGGGCATATAAAATAGATCCGTTACGGTGCATATCAATGCATGGGATAACTGAGCGATATCTATCCGGTCAAAAAGCTGATGCTGCAGGATTCGTTCGCCTTTTGCTTGGAGATCTGGAGTCGAGGATTTCTATGCAATTCAGCCGTGTACGTTTATTTGTTGATTGCTTGTTTCTTTTAATCCGGGCGCTTTCTCAACTTATCATTTCAAGTTGACGTCAACTGCAGTTTGTGGATGAAGCTTGTCACCAGATTGAAAGAAATGAACGTAATGTAAGACAGATGGGTGTCTTGCCATATATTCCAAGGTAATCAGGAAATCCAAATTGTTTAACAGTACAGTTTAGTGCTATGTGAATGGTTATTTCTTTTCTAACCGGATGGTATTTCCATCCACCTTGTGAACAACATTATTGAGTTTGTGGTTTGGAATTATTTGCTATGTGGACGGCAGACGATCTGAGAAACGCTCTTGTATTACTTGAGGCTACCCTAACATTATTATCTCAATTTCGTAGATTTGCAGCACTTGCTACTCGTATGGAACAGTACATACAAGGACAATCAAGGGATTTGGTCGATCAGGCTTACACAAAATTCGTAAGTACTGCTATTTCTATCAAACCAATAAAGCTACAGGAATCTCAAATTTCTTCTGATCTTAGTTCACTTACAATATATAAACCCTATCATCAGTTAATTTTCGATTTTAACAACAACAAAATATAAATAAATATCTCAGAATGTTTTATGCGTTTATTATCGCCAATTTGTTTTCTTTCTTTCTCGCTTTGGTTAACAGAGTCTGACTAGTGGTGTTTTATAGGTAAGCATAATGTTTGTAACCCTCGAGAAAATTGCCCAGCAAGATCCTAAATATGCAGACATCCTCCTTTTAGAAAATTATGCTGCTTTTCAGAATAGGTATTAGATCCATTTTCTTACTCTCTCTCATGGTTTATCTTCTTATTGCATACTAGTTATATTCCCTTAACCTTGTATTTTTCTTTTGCAGCCTCTATGATCTGGCAAATGTCGTGCCCACTTTAGCCAAGTTCTATCACCAGGCAAGTGAAGCATACGAACAAGCTTGTACCCGCCACATTAGCATGATAATATACTACGTAAGTGGTACTTCTCATTTGCTGCTAATAGCATAGCTCCCCTCTTCTTCTCTTGGAGTTAATTTTTAAGGGTACATCTGTTTGTGTTTACTTTATGTGTTATTTTTTTCCTGCAGCAATTTGAAAGACTTTTCCAGTTTGCTAAAAAGATCGAAGATTTTATGTATACCATCACCCCTGAAGAGGTTAGTAGTTAAGTTAACTTATAGCTCCATGAATATGTTGCTAAATGGTTTAATAGGAGGATTAAAAGGCCTGATACATACTCGCTGTATTTCAGATACCATTCCAGCTCGGTTTGTCGAAAATGGAACTCCGGAAGATGTTAAAATCAAGCTTGTCAGGGGTAAACATATGTTCCTTGAAGTTAATTTAAATTGTTGACATGCTTGCTAACATAACAGTCTACTTTTCTTTTTGGGGGGTTTAGGTGGACAAATCGGTTGCGTCAATGTATAAAAAGTTGCAGAAGAACTTAGCGTCAGAGGAGTTGCTACCATCATTATGGGATAAATGCAAGGTACCACAAAATTAAACTGAATTAAATGTAAAAACAGATGGTTTGAAGAAGAATGCATCATCAGCTCAATGTTTTGAAATAAACGTAAACAGAAGGAATTTCTGGACAAGTATGAGAGCTTCGTGCAGCTCGTAGCTAAAGTGTACCCGAATGAAAACGTTCCTGGGGTTAATGAAATGAGAGGGCTTCTGGCTTCCATGTAAAGAAAATTGATGGAACCAAAACTGAAAGCAGCTGTTGTATAATTCCGCCTTTTGTTACGATATTAGTCATGTTATTGCACTGTATTAATTCACTCTTTTTGAGTTGTTTGTTTTTTCATTTTCCATTTTTACTGTTGGAATGTTATACCAAAAGATAGAAAATGGTTGTGTTGGTGTGTACTTTTGCTTTAGTTAGCTTCCCACGTTTAGTATCATATGATCTAAGAAGAAAAGAAAAACGTTTACTGGATCGACTTGAGGGACAATGCAGAAGCGGCAGTGTCACTTGCGCTAGTGGATGCGGCGCTCTTATTATGAATCAATCATCTTCAATACTAACTAGATACTTCATCAAACGTATATGGTCATATTCATTTGCTCATCTTGAAGTTGCATTCACATGTTCTCTTACTATGAATCGATCATCTGTTTTGTGTCTTTGTTATTTTTTTTAATTACATCCCCATCTATATGAATGTAATAAGAAAATGACCAAAATGTCCATGTGTTAAATCTAACCATGTTTTTAATCGAAAATCATATTTCTTTAATCTTTGTAGGAAGAGATGATAACAACTTGTGTATATATACAACTCTTAATGTCGACAACTATAACCTAACTTCTCTAAATTATAGGAACATTAACATATTTAAGATATATACTAGAATATATATTATGTATATCCAATACTCCCCCTCACGTTGGAGCGTGCTCTCTGTGAACGTCCAATTTGGACATTAGAAAATGAAATTGCGTCCTCCCCAAGGCTTTAGTCAAAAGATCCGCTAATTGATCACCCGTCCAAATGTGTTTGGTGTCGATGATTTTGTCTCGAACCGCATCACGCACTGCATGACAGTCATTCTCGATATGCTTCGTACGCTCATAAAACACTGGATTGGCAGCAATATGTATCGCGACTTTACTATGGCAAAAGAAACGTGCAGGCTGAGTTTAATTAACTCCCAGAGCTTGTAAGATCCGACGAACCCATTTGACTTCGCGAAGAGCTACTGCCATCGACCTATACTCGGCTTCGACCGAAGAATGTGACACCGTTTTCTGCTTCTTTGTTTTCCAGGAGATTGGTGACCCGCCTAGAAGAACAACATAAGCACTGAGAGACCATCGTGTCAAAGGAAAAGCTGACCAATCGGAATCACAATACACGGTTAGAGTGAGGTCAGAATCAGAGCTAAGGAGAATGCCCCGGCCATCCGTACCACTTAAGAACCTAACAAAAGGTAATGCCACAGCCATATGAGCTTCTCTTGGTGCCTGCATGAACTGCGACAAAACATGTATTGAATAACAAAGATCCGGACGAGTATGAGTAAGATATATCAGACGACCAATGAGCCTTCTATAGACCTTCGGCTCAGGCAGTAAAGGACCGTCATCAAGTGCCAGTTTATGATTGGGTTCCACGGGTGTAATAACCAGTGTAGAGTGAAGTAAGCCATGATCAACCACAATGTCTAATGCCTACTTTCGTTGTGACAAGTGAAACCCATTTGCGCCACGATTAACCTCAATCCCCAAGAAATACTTTGGTTTTCCCAAATCCTTCATCGCAAAACATTTTCCAAGATGTTCCTTGAATCTCTTTAGCATATGAGGATCACTTCCACAAATCAGCAAATCGTCAACATAAACCAACAAACGAAGCTCAAGACCATTACGAGACAAAGAGAATAGCGAATAATCATCGTAAGGCTGAGTGAAACCAAATTTAAGTAGGGAATCAAATAATTTCTTAAACCAGCACCGCGGTGCTTGTTTAAGACCATAGAGAGACTTACAGAGTCGACAAAATTTGCCATGGTGATGCCAAAAACTAGGAGGTAACTTCATTTATACCTCTTCATCCAGATCACCGTGTAAAAACGCATTATGAACATCCATTTGGTACACCTCCCAGTGATTAGCAGCCGCAATTCGGAGAGTGGTACGAACTGTCGTCATTTTAATCACGGGAGCAAATGTTTCATTATATTCTTCTCCTTCGATTTCATTATTTCCCTGAACCACCAAACGAGATTTGTATCTTTCAACTGTTCCATCAGAGTTATACTTCGTTTTCTATACCCATTGACTTCCAATAGCCGTCTTTCCCGGAGGCAAACCCGTGATATCCCACGTTCGATGATACTTAAGAGCCGAAATTTCTGTAGTCATGGAGTTATTCTGGAATTTAGATTTAACAACATCTTTGAAATGACGTGGCTCGGTGTCTGATGATATGGCCGCTAAGAAACCCTTGTGACCTGAAGAAAATTGTGGTTCAGAAACCGAGTGAGATAGCAAAGAGAGAGGTATACCTGAGACCAATGAGGATTGACGGATAACCTCGAAAGGAACGTGATGGGTATCTTCAACAGTGGTATGATAGAGAACATAATCGGACAATTTTGGTGGAGGTCCTTTGTCGCGAGTTCCACGTCGAGGAGCTTCAACACCCGGAGCATTAGGAACAGTCTGTGTTATAGGCTGCGGAACAGTATTTTCAGCAACCGAAGCATCAGGGTTCGTTACCGAAACCACTCTCTCCACCACAGTGTTCAAAACATTAGGAGAAACTTGTGATGGAATGGAAGGAGAGACCGTCGGGGGTGCAACAAGCTGGTCGGAAAATTCAGCCACTGGAGATGGCGCGACAGACGGTGATATTGATGATTCTGATTGTCGCGATGGTTCAGGTGGTGGAAGAGAAGCTGGCAAGTTACTCCCCCTAACATCGGACACAGCTGGACATCGCCAATTATCTTCAACCTCTGTCACAAGGACAGGTAGACATGGCGGCAAAGAAGATTGTTGAGCGTAAAGAAAAACAGTTTCCTTAAAGATGACATCACGTGAGATAATGATTTCATCATGTTCCATGTCGTAGACCTTCCATCCTTTAGTACCACATAGATATCTGAGAAACACGCAAACACGACTACGCTCTTCAAATTTATTTCCAAAACGTGGCTTCCTATGAGTGTAACAAGCACAACCAAAAACTTTGATCGGAGAGTACGACGGTGCTTCACCATGGAGGACTTCATACGGGGAACGACCATTGGCTGTTGGCGTGGGAGTCCGATTAATGACATAAGTAGCGGTAAGAACAACTTCTCCCCAAAACCGGATTGGCAGGTTAGCTTGAAAGAGCAAAGCCCGAGCCACATTAAGAATGTTTCTTTGTTTCCGTTCTACACGACCATTCTGCTGAGGAGTAGCAACACAAGAGGTTTGATGAATCATCCCTTTCTCTCGAAAATAAGGCGACAAACACATGAACTCAGTGCCATTGTCACTACGCAATGTCTTGACAGATTTACTAAATTGCCGTTCAGTGTAGGCGAAAACATTCTTGAGAACAACTTGAACTTCAGATTTGGTCACTAAGAAATACGTCCATACTGCACGAGAGAAGTCATCCACTATTGTTAAAAAATAGACAGCACCAATAGTGGATGGAACACGATATGGTCCTCAAACGTCACAGTGAATTAATTCAAATCACTCGGAAGTTTTATTAATACTCTCAGGTAAAACATTTCTTGTCTGCTTTGCTTTGAAACAAATATTGCAAGAATCAAAAGATGCAATGTTCGAAGCTCCTTACAATGATGGAATAGAGGAAAGCGCAGAAACATACGGATGACCCAACCGTTGATGCCATAAAGAAATATCTGTGTTAGCATTGGCCCTATGAATTCGAGCGGCTTTGACATCCTTAAAGTAGTATACCCATCGCGTTCTTCACCGGCTCCAATTAAAATCCTTGTAAAACGGTCCTGCAATATGCACAATGTATCAGTAAATAAAGCCATCCCTTTTGTTTGTTTCAAAAATTTTGAAACCCACATCAGAGTGCAATTCAAGTTCGGGACAAATAAAGCATCAAGTAGAGACAAAGAATCCGAAATAAGTAATTCCCCTTTATTGCGAGAAACCGTTCTACCACCATCCGCACATCCAACTTAACAAGGTGGACTTTTGACACGGTTTCTCGTGATCTCGAGATTGCCTGTCATATGATGCGAAGCACCCTTGTCAAAGATAATGTCACCATATCCGATCTTACCCAACAATTTGTCTGAACCATTGGCTTTGTCTTGAATTAATTTGGATATTGCTAGCCATTGTTAAGATGATAGTTCTTAAATATTCGATGAATGTGAGCTTGTAGCGTGAGCCATCGTAGCTCTTCCACGACCCCGATCTGGAGCACCACGACCTCTGCCACGACTGGAGCCGCCACGACCACGTCCCAACTGTTCACCCGTGCTGTTAGGAAATCCTATTATCTGGTAACATATGTTTACTTCATGACCAGACCGTCCGCAGTACGTACACAACATTCATCCACGATTTGGATTAGAGAGAAGACTCGGCGGCTGTTATGTTTTGCCATCTCCGGAAGTATCCAAGGTGTCACGACGAGCAACAAAACCTAGCGCCGAATTAACCTGAGTATCTTTACTCCTTGCCGCAAGCAGACGTTGCTCTTCTCTTATTATTTTTGAATATTTGGCTAAGGAGGGCAGAGGATCAGATGCAACAATTGATGTAAAATCGATCCAAACTTGGAGTCATCAAACCCCATAACAAATTGATGAACTCTCTAATTCTCTCTTTGCTTGAAGAACACGAAAGCAGCAGTACACGAACACGCGATCAACGGCTCACATGTCTGAAGATCTTCCCAAAGCTTAGAGAGACGACCATAGTATTCCATGACCGACTGACCATCCCGTCGACACGATGCAAGATGACTTTTGATTTGATGAATCCTGACGTTGTTCCCTACGGAGAACCGTTCACGAAGCTCATCCCAGAGTTGCTTAGCATCTGTTATGTAAGCAACAGTGGACCTCACACGCGGCTCGATTGAAGACTAGATCCATCTGACGACCATTGAATTGGCGGTGAGCCAATTGTCATAGTCACCGTTGGACAAGTCTGGTTTCAATAAGAAGCCATTAATGAAGCCTGTTTTTCTCTTCGCTTGTAAAGCATTCATCATCTTCGAAACCCATTCATTGTAATTTTCTCCAGTCAAGAGAACCAGAGTAATAACTGCACCTGGATTGTCTAAAGCCGCAAGAGCATATGGCGAGACAACCACCGCAGACAAGTCAGAGGACGAAAGTGGTGAGAGTTGTTTTACCGGTTTGGTAAGAACATATCATAGACCTTCGGATGTGGACATGATTGATTTTTAAGAGAAACCAATCTGACTATGTTATGAACTTGAAGAAAAGACGAAAAACACTCTGTTTTAGGGACGAAAAAACAAAGGAAAAAGAATGTAAAACCACGACCAAAAAACGACTCTGTCTTAAAATCGATAAGAGAGCAGAGAAGAGAAGAAAAATTTAGGTATTTTGCTCTGATACCATGTAAGAAAAGATGATCAAAAGACCGTAACCTTTATTGAATCACAACTTGTGTATATATACAACTCTTAATGTCGGCAACTATAACCTAACTTCCCTAAATTATAGGAACATTAACGTATTTAAAATATATACTAGAATATATATTATGTATATCCAATAATCTTAATGTCAACTATATTAATTTTGACAAACAAACATTTTTAAATTATAATTTTTGACTTCCGTCATTTTTTAATTAGAATTTTAATAACAAGTTAATACAATCACAAGATTACAATTTCAACAAAACTAAATTCATTTTAAAAAGAATTGGCAATCACCTCCAAAACAAGAGTAAATTATCAGTGTTTTGCAAACTTGAGATCATTGTTGAACTGAGGACAAATAATCAATGATACTTTTTGTTGTAGTAATTTTATTCTCGTAGAGTCAAATTTTAGCTAGACAAGAGACAAAGAAAGCAACCTCTTTAGTTACCAAGGAAATCAGGGTTCAAACCATGGTCATGATACTAAGCCAAAACTCAAGAAACATGGACCCAAAATATTCCTCAAAGATTCTTCCTTGTTAGATAAGGACAGTTGAAAGTAAAAAAGAAATTATCTTTATTGCTAAGATGGAAAAAGTTGGTAATTATCCTAATCTTTATTAAAATACATGGAAATATTAATTAGAAACATATCTCATAAACTCTGAAGAAAGGATCCAATACGCAGGTATTCAAGGGCTCCATTCATTGAAGACATAAATTTGCCCACAGAGACTGTCTCAGGCAAGCCAAGACGTTAGCCACAGTCTGTCCCAGACAAACCAAGGTGTCATCCATAGTCTGTCCCAGACAAACTAAGGTGATGACCAGACAGTCACAAAGGTAGAATAGCCACGCCGACAGCTGGAACCCTTCAGCTACAACAAAGATATGCAAACAACCCTAGTGTAGATGGACCTACATGGTCAATTAGGTCTCCTTCACAAAATAAGTAATCTCCCAAGATCTTATTCATCAACATGCTCATGAAATGTAACCTACGAGCAGGGCCGGTCTAACAAGAGTAGTGATCCTAATCAAAAATTATATATCAGTGACCGTTTTCTAAATATATTATTTGAAATTTCAATAATATCAGTTTCATGTACATTTTAAAACATGTTAAACATATTTAAATAGTATCTCTTTGGTGAATTGAATTTTAGTGGCCCTATATATATATATAACTATTTTCATAAGAAATATTTTTGGTGGCCCTAAAATTGTTCTCAAAATGTCGGTGGTCCTAATCGGTCGCTTACCTGGCTTATGCTCAAGGCCGGCCCTGCCTACGAGGTAACCCTAATCTCTACGTCACTCGGTAATGTCCACGAACCGTACTGACGAGTCTATCAAACGGTTAAAGAGCCACTATTCTCTCTAGACCTCGGATGATGCTCATGAACCACATTGCAAGGTCTACTACCATCTATGAGGCCACGAGTTCATTATAACTCTCGGTAATGCTCATGAACCGCACCAAAGAGACTTACATCACCGGTAAAGGCCATAAAGCCCTTCGCTCGATATACTATGAATTATGACTGGCTTAATCTCTTATGGAGGGCACGTTGGCAACCTTTACTTAGGGCACAACTCATGAACAAAATCACCAACTCCACTATGGGTGGAATTTGCCATGGTCAAGTCACCATGCCGCAAGGTCATCTTCCTCGCAAATATTGTCTCTCTTGACGGCACTGACTCGGTCTACGGAATCATCATCGACGATGCCACACCGATGGTTGACAAGCCAAAGTCATGCCAAGGCGTAGTCACGCCAAGAGCCATTGTCATACCAAGGTGCCATAGTCTGGCCATGGACCCATAGTCAAGCAGTAGCTACCAGAGGACTACAAGTTCTATCTAGCCCACATCCCAGGACCAACTTGAGCTATCCTTAAAATCATCAACACTAATCTTTGTATACAATGGCTACGAGTCTACGTTCAGGCTATTAATGAAATATCTCTTTCATTATTCATTCCATAGAGATGTCCCAACAAATGTTGATTAAAAACACCCAAACAGTTTGGCGCTAGAAGAAGTATTAGCTATAATAACATGGTATGTGATAAACGAGAGAGCTATGGAGAATCCATTAGGAAGAGCATGCGCCCTCGGCCATTGAAAGGAGACGTCTCACCACTCGTAACTCATACACCAACCCATGTACCCATCCCAAGGGTGAACACAACCAACAATGGAGACATCCATGAAGCTAGATCTACTACACAATAAGTTTCACATCATACAACGAGGAGGAGGCATGACACCACAACATATTATGTTGGTGATGACATTTTTGATAGTAAGCTATTTCGCAACCGTCCTCTACAACCATCAAGTCTAATCAGACCATGGCTCTTTAGCCCTCGCCTTGGCACATTCAGTCTGATAAGACCATGGCTTCTTAGCCTACCCCTTGGCAAATTAAGTATGACCAAACCATGGTGCCTAAGCTCATGCCTTGGCATATCCAGTCTTATTAGACCATGGCTCCTCATCCAAGGTATTCTCATATCCAGTATGATCAAACCATGACTCCTCAGTCCATGTCTTCTCAGATCCAGTCTGATCAGACCATGGCTCCTCATTCCATGTCTTCTTAGATCAAGTCTGATCAGACCATGACTCCTTAGCCCTCACCTTGATAGATAAAGTCTGATCAGACCATGACTCCTAAGTCCATGTATTCTCATATCAAGTCTGATCATACCATGGCTCCTCAACCCTCGCCTTGGCAGATCAAGTCTGATCAAACCATGGCTTCTTTGTCCATGCCTTGGCAGATACAGTCTGATCAAACCATGGCTCCTCAGTTTGTGTCTTATTTGATAAATTATGATCATACAATGGCTCCTCACCGACGCCTTGTTAGATTGAGTATGATCAGACCATGGCCCCTCAGTCTAGGTCTTCCCAGATCAAGCCTGATCATACAATGGCTCCTCAGCCCACACCTTGGCAGATCGAGTCTGATCAGACCACGATCTCCATAAACAAGAACATGATAGGAAGCACTAACTCCCTCGGAGTCCATGGTTATTCTAGTGAAATCCCATAAAGGTGAGTGTGGATTACGCTTGGGGGGGGGGGGGCAAAAGCCCTTTTTTCAAATTCAAGATAGTGGAAAATCATTGGCCGACCACAACGCATGAAGTGATGCTCCATATACAACCATGCGACCAACATAAGACATATGTTCGAAGTATCCAAAGGAAGCAAAAGAATAATGGACGAAGAAAATCCAGAAGTTCCATGGCTTACCACTTAGCGACAAAGTTAGCTACCAGAGAGACTTCATAATCATTTACCTAAGGCATGGAGCTAAGGTTCAAGAGTAGCGATATTGGTAGGAAGGGACGCACAACTAAAGCACAAGCCAGAGAAATCGAACCCAACCAGCAAAGCGCCAACCGAAAAAGTCAGGTACAAGGATAAAGAGCATACCAACTGTTGGAGGTAATTTTATTCCCTTAGAGCCCGACCATAACTAAACCAAAGAAACAAAAACAAACTCCCTAGTTGAACGTGTGAACCAAGGCCATAGCAAAGGACACCACCACCAAGCCGAGGTAGGGAGGATTTCTCCCTTAGCCGATCTAAATCTTAAGAGATAAGGACAAATACCTTAATTAATTAAGGGAAATATTCCTTATTGTATAGATAGACTCGAATATAGAAGTTATCCATAAAGAAATATGGAATTACTCTAATTCGACAACTATAAATACAAGGGGAAGAACCCTAGTTCAAGGATCCGGAAAACTTTACACAAAATACACCCATTGTAATTGATCTCTTATTCATAAATAAAGAAGCATCATTTTACATATCTCTTTTGCTCATCTCTCAAAACCCTTGGTATCTTGTTCTTGTTCTTCTCCATCGAAGAATCACCAAAAAACCCCCCAAACAGTTTGACGCTAGAAGGAGGGGGAGATTTCAACAAGAACAAAAAAGCAAACATGAGCGAATCCAACAGTTCCTCTGATCTAGAAGGTATCAAAATCTTGGATCCACATATGTGGAAATAGCACCTGAGACATTCGATGATGTGGCGATCGCGACAAAGCTTCACGAGTACGAGCAAATCAGAGCGAAGCTAAGACAGAACGAAGCTTGCCTGAAGGAGCTAGAGGACGAGAACACGATTCTCAAAGCCTCGACAGCGGAGAAAAGCGCTCAGACATCTGACACATGCACCGAAGGCGACAGGAAACGTGTCAGGATCAAGAGGAAGGTTCAACCGATGCAGTCGCTGGACGAGACACTGGGAACGGTCGCAAAGGAGGCGCGAGCGTAACAAACTCCGAGCTCGGGTCTGACCCGAACTCCTAGCTCGAACCATAAAATCGCCCCTAGCAAACCTTATGAAGGAAGCGTTCAAGAGACCCATGGTTTGGAAGCCATGCAAACGGGAAGGCTTGAAGCTATGGAGAACATGATCAAGCACTTACCAAAGGTAGCTCTTCCAATCATTAAGAGCGCCCCTAACTTCTACGTTGACACACTGTTCATCGATGCCATCGCTCTTTGCAAAGTTCTTAAGAGATTCACTTGGCCAACCATGACCCTGTACGATGGAACCTCCGATCCTGACACGCACATAGCCCAATATCGCCAACGCATGCTTACCATCTTTATCGGCCATGAGCACTTGGAAGTTTATTTGTGCAAAGGATTTGGAGCTACCCTTACAGGCCCAACACTGTTGTCGTACTCCAACCTGGCTAACGACTCCATCGAATCTTTCACCACATTAACTGATCGCTTTATCAAGCAGTTCGCCAGCAACCGTATTCTATGTCGTACCTCCGACGACCTCTATCGAGTCAAACAACGAGAAGATGAGAGTCTAAAGGAGTATGTTCGACGATTCAACGAAGCAAAGGTATCGGTGCCCAACTGCGTCGCCTCTACAACTATCTCAGCTTTCAGGAAGGGGTTATTGTCTAACGGTGATCTCTACAAAGACCTCACTAAATACCCTTGTCATACGATGGAAGACATCCTTTCTATGGCTTGAGCACAGATAAAGTGGGAAGAGGACTCTGCTTATCAAGCTCACGTAGCTCCGAAGGCTAGTCCTAAGGTTCCTAAGCAAGATAAAGTCCTTAGCATACAAATGGACCGACCCCAAGGACAAACAAGGGGTAGTGGAAGCATTAAGAATCTTGCCAATTTGTGGGCCAAGTCCATGGCAGTAGCCAGCAAGGAAGAGCACATGGCTTTACCCAAGCCAGTCGAAGATATATTGACCGCGACCCCAGGGGAAGTAGTTGCGGAGCTAAGGCGTTTTGCCAAGGATGTCACAGGGCCACCTAAGCCAAAATTTCCCACCTTCTCCAAAGGAGGAAGCTCCGAATGGTGTGGTTTCCATCGAGACTATGGCTAGCATACTAAGAGTTGTGCTCTACTAAGGCAAGAGGTGAAAAACCTCTGTGAAAAGGGCCTTCTCAAGGACTTCATTGCCAAAAGAAGTACCGAGATAACCTAGCAGCACCAATCTAGTCACCCCGAGCCCTCAGAGGAATCAGACCCAAAATCACCTAAGCATACTAGGGTGATCAACTCGATCTCAGGATGGTTTGAGGATCAAATAAAGCTAGGGGACCATCCTCCACAAGGAGTCCTTTGTGTGTCAAGGGAATCAAAGAGTGAAGCATCCACAGAGACATGAATATGCTTCACTCCCTTTTGTGGAAATAGGGGACAACCTACTCACCATGACGCCTTGGTTGTATCCCTAACTATGGCTTCCTGCATTGTCAAAAGGATCCTTATCGACAGCAGAAGCTCATCCATTATTCTTTTTGCGCAAGCAGCCAAGGAGCTAGGAATTCCATACTCGGACATCATACGGAGAGCAAGCGTCCTAGCCGGTTTTAGTGGAGAGACAATCCAAACCATCAGGGAAGTCACCCTAAACGTATGGGGAGAAAAAATCCACCAACGAACTAGGTTCTCCATCGTAGATTATCCATCGATATATAACGCTATCATGGGAAGACCATGGATCCACGCGATGAAGGGTGTTCCTAGCACCTTGCACCAAGTCATGAAATTCCCAAACCCTTGGGGAGTAGGAGAAATCAAAGGAGAGTTGCAAGATGCTAGGTCTTGCTACGAGGTTACCCTCAAAAGTACACCAACGTTTCCGACATAGGTCTTGGCCAAGGCCAACACCAATGACGAGAAACCAAAGATCGAACAGCTGGATGAAGTCCCCTTGGTCGAAGGTGATTTCACCAAGAAAATGAAGATCGGTTCACGTCTCTCCTTAGACTTAAAGGAAAGGCTGATATGTTTTCTTCGATCTAACCAATACTGCTTTGCTTGGTCGTACGCGGATATGCTGGGGATTGACCCTAGCATCATCTCGCACAAACTAATGGTCGACCCATACCACCCACCGGTGAAGAAAAAAGAAGGAAATTCGCCCCAGAAAGAGACGTCATCGTTCATAAGGAAGTAAGCAACCTCCTCGAGGCAGGATTCATATGAGAGGTGCGATACCATGAACGGTTAGCCAATGTGGTAGTCGTAAGAAAGAAGAATGGGAAATGGAGAGTCTGTATTGACTTCACATATCTCAACAAGGCTTGCCCCAAGGATCCTTTCCGTCTCCCACACATCAACAAGCTGGTCGATGCCACCGTAGGACACCAGCTCATGAATTTCATGGATGCATTCTGTAGGTACAATCAGATCTTGATGCATCCTAGTGATCAAGAGAAGACGACGTTCATGACGTCCCAAGGGATCTATTGCTATAAAGTCATGCCCTTCGGCCTTAAAAACACCGGATCCACCTACCAAAGGCTGGTAAACCAGATGTTTGCTGAACATATCAGTCAAACCATGGAGGTGTACATCAACGATATGCTAGTAAATTCTTTGATAGTAGAAGAACATATTTTAGACCTACAACAAGCTTTCGACACGCTCCGGAAATACAAGATGAAGCTAAACCTGTCCAAGTGCTCCTTCGACGTCAGTTCCGGACAGTTCTTAGGATACATTGTTACTCATCGGGGAGTTGAAGCTAATCCGAAGCAGATAAGAGCAATCCAAGGGATCCCAACGCCACAAAATCCCAGGGGCATCCAAAAACTAACAGGAAGAATGGCGACCCTTAGAAGGTTCATTTCAAGGCTATTAAACAAGTCGCACCCTTTCTTCGAAGCCCTCAAGAAGGGAAAAGAGTTCGTGTGGGACGAAAAATGCAGAGAAGCCTTGGCGGCCCTTAAAAATTATCTATCCACACTGCCATTCCTCTCTGTTAGTGGCGTCCTCGTCAGGGAAGAAGCCGCCATCTAGCATCCTGTGTATTACGTTAGTAAATCGCTTCTGGATGCCGAGACGCGGTACACTCACCTGGAGAAGTTAACTTTAGCCTTGATTGTAGCCGCCCAAAAATAAGGCCATACTTCCAAGCACATACAATCGTACTCGTAACCTTAGCTTCCATCAAAGTCGTCCTGCACAAACCTGAAGTGTCTGGTAGGTTAGCGAAATGGGCCATAGAACTGGGGAGTACAACGTAATCTTCAGACATGCCACCACTATAAAGGCTCAGGCGCTGACATATTTTTTAGCAGAATTCGCCCCCACTATGGATCCGTTGGTGAAGGAGGAGGTACAAATTTTCCAAGCCATAAGATCAAATGGAGAATGGATATTGCATATAGACGGTTCTAGCAACGCCATGGAACATGCCTTGGAATCGTATTGACCTCACCCTGCGGCGAGAAAGCTTCTCGAGCAGTTGATGTGTTTGTATATTAGTAGTTTTTATGATGGTTTTTACACGAGATCTATGGTTTTAAAGTATGTATTCGATTTTTTTTGGCGCGAATTTGTGTTCTTTGTTATTTTTATAGGGATCAAGCTTGGATGTGCAAAAAGAATGCATTTTGGATGGATTTCAAGCTTGAAAGGAAGTTTTGTTGAAGGCTGGAAAATATCCAGAAAGATGGACAAGGATAGATCGATCCTTGTATCAAGATCGATCGATCCCTGCCCCGATTTTCAAACTGATTTTCACGAAGAACCAAACCGAACATATCTTGAACCAGGTTTCATAACAAAAACCTAGGCTCGTGTTTCCTGTTGCAGAATGCATTTTTTCTGAGTTTTTGAGAGCAAGAGCGAGCTTTGTAACCTATGGAGAAGAATCATCTTCCGTACTTCGAATCTGAGAAGAATTATGAACCTTACTCTTTATTTTCTATTCAATACAATCATGTCTCTCTATGATCTGATATGTGTTTGTGTGATTATCATGAATGAGTAGTCTATTCGTTGGGTTTAGGGTTCACATATAAGGATTCATGATTTGTTGACATAGAATTGTATGATTAGGGATTTAATC
>OVAN01008386.1:3078-18240 GCA_900406275.1 Anastatica hierochuntica | reverse complement strand
AATTTCTTTTCCTTTTAAGTGTATTTCTGTAAATTAATCATAAAAATATTCTAGTACTTTTTTCACTTAATTATTATTAAAATTGTGAGTCAACACAATTTGAAATCATTGGTTTCATCAAAACTTAAATATAGTTTTTCATATTTAAAATAAAACAATAATTTTTAAAATTAATTCTATTACAATATTAGTATTTTCTAAATAAATTTTGTTACAAAATAAAAAAAATCATAAAGTGATAAAATTTTTTAAAAAGCCTATAAATTTATATAAAATATAAAAATTTAAGTTTTAGACATCTCATGTTTTTTTAAAAAATACTACAACCAGCTTTGTTTCACGTTATTTCGGGTATCATGTATTATCTGAACCGAATCCGTACCCGTACCCTTACGAATATTCAAAGAAACCAAAAACATGAAAATCCCAAATCTAAAACTGAAATCGGTTTTCGATATAACTAAAAAATATATAAATTTTGAACATGAACTCGAATTCGAAACTCAAAATAACCGAAAATTCTGAACTCGATTCTCGAAAAATCTAAACATGATCAATCATTAATTGAATACATAAAATTAGAAAAAAGATTCGCGCAATCACGCATGTCAAACTCTAGTGTAATATTATATTGGTGTAGCTTTATAGATGTAAGTCTACTACTATTCGGTTATTGCGGTGGTGTTAAAATTTGATTCAACTGAAATATCAAGAATATTTTTTTTGTCAACTATCAAGAATATATTCAAACGATCATATTGTATTAAAATTTGAAATTCCATGTTATTCAAACAAAATTTTTAAAATGTTTTACAAAATTTACCGTTATTAAATTGGTGATTTTTTAAAATATATTTTTTTATCAACCAAAACATTAATTAGAAGTTCATTTTGTATTTGGAGGTCCCAACCGGAGAACATAAATTAACATAAACGAAATCATGAAAAACCAAGCGAGAACCCCGAGCCAGACAATCCGTTTGTTGATTCTTCACGCAGGGGATGAGGTGTATGGAAAAATGTGGACGATTTCCACCTACCATTTGGAAGTCTTGAAGGAGTGTCTCAAAAGCAGGCCATCCATCCGAATTTTGAGTTAGAGTAATGAGCTCTGCACAATACGAATCAAAATGTTTGCAATCAATCCCTCTATCTCGAAGTTCAACCATCACCCATAACAAAGCTTCCATCTCTGAGTACAATGGTGACAAACTCCGTCGAAGACACTTTGCCCCGAGTTATGATATCTTCTCCTCCATATCCAGACAAGCCATCCAACTCTAGCAGTCATGTCGTTTTATTTCCATGAGCCGTCAAGGCGACATACTAAACCGTTAGTCTCCCTGGGGTGATAAGTTAATTCCCCATCATGGGGAGGGTGTACTACCTGCACTTCCTTTCAGGCTGAGTAATCATTCTCCGCATTACTTTGAAGCTCCACATCGTTTAAAAAACTTCCTTGGAAAACCATTTGATTTATTGATTTCCATATATTCCATAATAACCATGGGAAAATATCTTGATTATCTTGATCTTGTCCCCGTAGAGGACTCCTCCAAAACAGGTAATTCATGTTAATATAGAACGAACTTATTGAGAAAATCTTTGGCCTTGTTGGGTCTCTACAAAAGTCCCAGATATGAACAACTGATTGACACTCAAAAAAGCACATGATTGATAGTCTCCATCGCATTACCGCAATGTTTTCATATCGTGTCAAAGTGTATACCCCTGGTAACTAACTTAGTAGTTATCGCATAACTTCCAGTTATTATTTGCCACATAATATGTTGTATTTTCAGCAAGCACTTTATCTTCCATGAATGCGCTTTCAAAAATTCCATACATGCTCCCAACCATTAGTATTTATTCGAGCTATTTCCATAAAATTGAGAAGTTTGTACTCTGATTTAACCGTGGAATGAATAAATTTTGTATAGTGTTATATTAAACTATCATAACTAGTGGTACGACTCGGGTGAATACCCTGAATCAACTCTACATCCTCTGGATTTAGAAAATCGTGCAAAGTGGCATGTACCACTCCCTTGTCATGGGATGTATCAACTATTGAACATTTACATGCAGATACCAAACACTTCCCAACCCTCTTGTCGGTCGTGGTATTTCATCTGGGACCCATAAGTCTTGCATACATATGTATTAATTCTCGACCCTATCCTTATTCGTATCTTCTACCAGAGTAAACCTTTGGTGAAAAAATGCTCTTCCATCCGAAAGAAAGAGAGTACGGTTTTTGGCATTCAAAGGGTGTACATTCTTAAAGTACCTTCCTCGCAAGACCCAGGCAACAGAAGAATTCGAAAACTGAATTAGTCTCCATAGTTGTTTTGCCAATAAGGTGGTGTTGAAGTCCTCCAGAGATTTAAATCCTAAACCTCATTCATCCTTTGGAATACATAATCTATCCCATGCAACTCAATGGAGACCGCAATCACATCCATTGAAGCTCCACCAGAATTGGGAAATCACGCTGATTAACTTCGAAGTTAACTCTTGAGGAAGCATAACATAACATAATTTGGTAAAGCAAGAGCAACTGATTTAATCATAATCTCCTTACCCCCTTTCGGTAGAAGGTTGGATGACCATCCATTAACTTTGTCACCTAACCGTTCTCTAATATAGTTAAACATCTGGCTTTTGGGTCCTCCCATACTTTTCGGGATCCTGATAATACTATTATTTTATTGTTTTTAGTTGGATTTTTAGTTATTTATTTGCAGGTTTTTAACGCTTTTTTGACCGCTAGAGGTAGTTTTCTCGTATATGTAATTTTAGAAACTAATAGGTCAAATAATCAAAAAGGATGGAGAAACATGATGATTAGACCTCATTCATATTTCCAAGAAAGTTTCATTGGTGGATCAAGAAGACAGAAGGTTAAACACTTGAGTTTTGTATTTTATCAATCTGGATAGATTCTTAGCATAAGAAAGACCGTCTTGAAAGAAGGTCTTGCCTTCGTTGGATTGAGCTGAAATTTTGTCAAAAGATATCATTTGGAGTTAGCTTTCAGATGCAAGTGGTTTGAACTCATTTGGAGCTGTGGCCGAGAAGTTACAACCGTTTAAGAGAAGACATGTTGGTGTGTCTCGGAAATGAAGCAAGTGGAGCAGTAGGAGTGCCGTGACCAGGTGACGTGATTCCCAGTACCGGCTGAGTGTTCATTTTTGTTTTAGACCGGTCCTGGAGATATTTCGTGGTAAAGGACAGATTTTGCGTCATATCTTTAGGTTCACTTAACCGATTTTGATTCCGTCAAAACCGCCATAACCAAAGAAGACCTAGCATTATAAGTACTTTCTTTTAGTTTTTAAAATAGAGAGAGTCACGAATTTCATAGAGAGCAAAGAGTAGTCAAAAGATTTGAGAGTTTTCCAATGTTCTTCATTGTTTCTAAGTGTTCTTTGGACATATTCATTACGTACTTCGTTATAGAGAAGATTTCTAAACTCTTAATTTTCTTTATGATGATTTCTTTCATGTTTACTTGCTTTGTTTTGAGCTCCAGGTTTGAGTAATCCGTTTTTAGGTTTCTCAAAGAGATCATATCATCATAAGTTGCTAGTATTTGATTAGGGATTCATATTATATTTGTCTCGGTTGATCTTATTGCATGATTACTCTACCGCACATCTAGTAGCCTGTCCATAAGTAGATTTTCATTCCAAAAGCTTGTTATATCACCTGAACCTAAACCTTAGACAAGCTGAGTTCCAAGGAAGTTTCGAAAGTAAATCGCCTTGACTCAGTGAACTTATCGAAACCTGAATCCATGTACTACATGTTTAGTTTCTACAAGGTTGTCCAAAAGGCGGTTTTCCCTTGGTTATTTAAAAATAGAATCCCAAACCTCGAAAGTGGAGAGGATCTGAATTAGTGTTTTCAAGTTCTTAATGTTGCTTAATTCTAATCAACAAACATTACGGTTTATTTGATGCATGATTCTCTGCAAATGTCCTATATGCCTAACGCTTTTCCCCATTGATTTACATTCTTTTATTTACAATAGGTTGTTATCATCTTTTTTACACTAAAACAATCTTTTGATTTTCTGTTTTCGCTTAAGTAAATCTTGAGATTCATAGCGTACAATCTAAGTCCTCGTGGGATCGATAACCTGAAGTACTACAACTACGTTGTTCACTTGAAGCTGAAATGTCGTTTTTTGGTGAAACTTGACACCGCATCAGATACCAAGATACGTACCCATACATCATTCCTTCACAACCGAATTGTTTCTTTATCATATCCTTTGTGTGTTCCTGAACATTTTTGCCAAACATAAGTGAAGATTTATCAAAATTCATAACTTGTCGTGAAGCGGCCCCATAGTCCCTTTGCACATCCAAAACTACTTGACATTGTGATGCCTCCGCTTCACAGAAGAACATACTATCATCAGCAAAAAGTAAATGGGAAATAGCTGGGCTATGACGTGCTATCTTAACCCTTGTTAAAGTGTTATCCATCTCCTTCCGTTTTTATATTTGCTATAAGGACCTACGTACAAATAATAAGCAGGTATAGAGTTAACATGTCACATTTTCTTAGCCTCTCTGAGGGAAAATATTACCAGTAGGAGGACCATTGAAGAGGATTTTGTAAGACATCGAACGAACACCAAACATTAAAAAGATGTCTTAGAAAATCCTCTTTACTCAAATTTGACCACTCAAAAACCACGTTAAAGATGTCTTTCAAAATCCCAATCTAAGTAGGACCACTTCCAGAAAAGAAAACTCAACACGGTCATAAGCTTTACTCATATCTGATTAATAGCCATGAAATCATGTCTACAAGCCTTATTTTTACGCGACACATGAAACATTTCCTAGGCAATTACTTTTTCTTCCGTAACTAACCTTCCTGACAAAAAGGCTGATTGAGTATCTGAGATGACACGGGGTAGTAATTTTTTATACCTTAAACACAAAACTTTGGAAATAATCTTGTAACCCACATTACATAAACTAATGGATCTGAGTTTTGCCATTCGCTTGGGATGAGTTGTCTTAGGAATTAGGCAGATATATGTCACATTTAACCAATCACAAAACCTTCCAAACTGGAAAAACTTTTGAACCAGATCTACCAGGTCGTCCTTTAATATCCCCCAATAACGCTGAAAAATAACACCGTCATACCATCCGGTCCAAAAGCCTTTACATGATGAATAGTGAAAAGCGTATTCCTTACTTCCGACTCTGTGATCTCCCTAGTTAGATTTTGGTTCATGGTATATGTGATCACTAGATTAACATTCTCAAGAACCCTTGAAAGATAGTCGACCGAGGCGGACTTAAACAAATCATTGAAATACTCAACTGCTATATTTTCCATTCCTTCCGGCGATTCCACCCAAGACCCTTGAGTATCAAATAGACCTGATATGTGTTTCTGTACTCATCGATGTTTTGTGGACGCATGAAAATTTTTTGTGTTCCGGTCACCCTCCTTTAACCATAAATTTCTATTTGTTTGTTTCCAATAAAGTTCATCCTCCTTGTAAGCTTCTTGATGCTTTCGCTTGATTTGTACAAGAGTATTCTGAGGCACCAAATCATTATTCTGTGCCTCTTCTAATGTATCCTTTAAAATATTTGTGTTCTCTTGTCCAGACGGAACATTGGTTTCCCCTCCACCATGAGATCGAGTTTCTGCAATTTTTTTATTTTATTGACAAATCCTAGCACCCTAAACTTGTTTGTGCGACTCCATCCATTTTCAATGACCTTATGCCTTCCTTGCCTACCCATATTTTATCAAAACAAAATTTTTTATAAAACTTTTCCGACTTGTAGTTAAAAGTTAGCAAAATTTGCCGGTGAATTGAACCAATCCTCGCCAAATATTCCACTTTCGAAAACTCAAAGATATTATGCCAATCCGCATTACCGATCGCTATGTCTAATTTGCATCAGACATTTTGTTTACTTCGTGTTCCTTTCCATGACAATTGGTCAGCTGCACACGAAAACTTTGTCATATCACAAAGGCTAAGCATCATATTAAATGAGACAAAAGATGCCGCCGACCTTATATTACGCCCTTTGTTTTCATGATTTTCGGTTAACTCATTTAAATCACCTATCATCATCCAAGGGTTAGACCTTTGCGATCATATTTCCATTAACTTGTCCTAAACATTCTAGCGATTTGCCGCCACAGGTTCGCCATACACAAAAAAATGAAAACTTTATATTCATAGATAGTAGTAGCATTAGCATCCATAATGCAATTACTAGCAAACAAAATATCAATTTTTATTTCATCATTAAAAAAATAAGGCAAGACCACCACTCGACCAACTAGATCGACCGTATACAATTTATTACACTCAAAATGAATTGAATTTTTTTTAAATGAACGGAAGATTGCTTAGTCTCCGATAAAAATAAAAACATCAGGCCTAAATTTATTCCATAAATCTCTCAATGTATCAACTGTCAAATCACTTTCCATACCTTGACAGTTCCAGCTCAAAATCTTCAATGGGTGAGCCGGTGGTTTCACGGGATCCACCATTCTTTTCTTCATGTTCCTAGATGGCATTGTGCTCCTCATTCCACCCCTAACCTCCGTATCCTTTTTATGAGTCCATGCAATGTAAAACTTTGAACCATTAGAAACCAAAGGAGCCTTTGGATTTTTTCCTTTAGTACTCTTACTTTTCCGAGGTGAAACATCAACATCATATTCATTTTCCAAAAATTAACCCCACTAAAATTTCCCAGACTCTTACTGCTCTTAAGCAAGCTACCCTTTTAACGATCCAATTTAATCTCATTCATATCTTTCACTATGCCCTCAACGTTTAAATTAAAATATGTTTGATTTAGAACATTACCTTCGGTACCAAGAGCAGCGAAATCCTCTATTCCTTCGGAGGCCATCACCAATGTCTCACTCTATGCCATAGTTGTCACCAACTCTTCCTGCCAGATTTCAACATCCAATAAAGAATTCTCCGCAGTCAAATCCGCTTCTAACACTGCCATAGCCGAATCAAGACCTTTTCCATCAAATGCTCCATCCTTCACGAGCTCTCAGCCTTTAATATGAGGATCTTCCTCCGCCACCGGAGCTAACAGTGATGGTTCCTCAAGTGACTTAGCTACTCCGAGGACGCGACAGTGTCTCCTGCCTCCACAACAGGACTTGTACCATCCCGTATTTGTTTCTCCACCACTATAGTTTGAGAAGACGAAGCACCTGCTCCGGAAAAATACAAAGGTTTTTGGCTTGTTTGGTGGTCAAGATCTTCGTAACATAATTCTTATTATGTTCTTTATGCCGATTATCCTTATAAAATTTCCTTCCATTCTCACTTGTGGATCCGATGTGACGAGATGATCTTGAGAACCACCTTGATCATCTCTTCTTCTCACTTTATCAGTATACGACTCACCCCAACTACTTATTAACCAAGAAATCCTTATAACGTCCATCTGTCCGTTTGAGATTCATGATCCATTCTATCAACCCGCTCCAAATCCAAAGCCCTTTTAATCGGCAGACGTCATAATGCATCTCTATTCACCACTTATTTCCTAGTTGGATTGTGATTTTCATGGCGAGAACAATGTTTTTCTGCCAGTTCCAGACACTTAACGAAGTTGTCAGTTAACCGAAAATAATGTGTACAATAATCACTCAGCTTATCATATTTCAATTCAATAGTGATTTCCTCTCTAAAATCAAACGGTACCACCGTTGAAAAAATTAAAGGCTTAAACCCATTAATTGTGACTAACACACTTCCAAAATCTTCATCAACATCTTTGATGTCATAGATAGCATTCCCTACAGCTCAAATTGTTTCATCTTCCCAAAGATGAAGTGGTATCTTCGTTACCTTAACCCAGAAAGTGACTGTGGACGGGTACGAGCTTTGCACCATAGGTTCCTACTTAACCACTGCAGCATCCACCCATCAAAATGATGTGGTGCATTTTTTTAAAACCTCTACCATATCCTGGTCATTTTGAAAATTGAATTGGAATGTGTCTTGCCCCAACTCATTACCTTCAACCTTCCAGATCTTCAATAAATTAGCTATAACACTCTCCATTAGCTGCGCTTCTGGATTAATCAATTTGCCTATAATGGTTTGTGAGAACTATTGTACGAGTCGCGCGATGCTCTTAGCAGAGAGTCTTACGGAGGCTGTTCTCACCACATTATGCCTTTGCCAACATTGATCTGCGACATCCTCCTCTCCAGAACAGAATCCAAACACTCATAATAACTAGAGACTGAAGACCAAAAGAAAAAAGAACCTTCTCTCACGCACCAAACACTTCTCTGCTAATCTCAAACCATAAAAATAAATTGGACATGGAGAAGAAAACGAACCAGGAACACCGTATTTATATGATTCCCAGATCAAATCTCCCACCCAATCGAGCCATAAACGCAGAAACCAATCTCTGATTTTGTCAATCTCCTTAATCACCAATCTAAAACCCATAGTTTCCATAATCTAAAACTTCCTGTCAATCACGAATTCCCTCATAATCACCAAATCAATACCCAAATCGTTTCCTTCAAAGAACCAAATCAGTGAGATTCCCAATCGCATCACTCAACATAAACAAGAAAGCATCGAAGTCATTAACCAAAAATTCTTCTCGATCCTCCATTGTCCTAACCTCGTTGTGTCTCTCACTCGCCAGAGATCCCAAATACAGAGTGGACCTTGCACGACAACCCTATTGATGTCATCAGAGCTTTGCAAAACTGACGTGGGCGGTTTTTGTCGAAGTTTAAAATTTATAAACCTAAACTCTACTTTCAATCCCGCAAAAGAATGGGGTAAACTGTAGTACATTAGGGTCGTCCAAGGATTTGAAGGCTAGACTAGTAGAACCTAAGCAAAGGGAATACACTAAGAGTCCTAGTCTAGGTGGACAATTTAGATGGGGATTGTCACGGGTCTTCACTAAATCTAATTATCAACAAGGCCAACATAATGGAAATACATAAAAGAAAGCAATAAGTAAACAAACAAGTAAATAAAGCAATAAAAGAGTGAACTTTGATGTAAACAATAAAAAAAGGTAGGATCTTGAGATAATGGTAATGGGTTCAGGGTCGATCTAGTGATGGAATTTAGTAAGACTTTATTAGAGGATTGAAGTCATTCCTAGACCAAGGATCCCTCTATTATCGATCAACCCACTCTCGTGGCGAAGATCTATTCACCTATACACGTTACAAGGCTCAACTCTCGTTTGTTGCCTATCTAAACATGTACGTGATACTGTTCCTCAAGCCCTTCTAGCCATTTAACACCTTGATATCTCATTGGGCAAACTACTCTCATAGCTCAAAGTGAAAAACATAGATCTAGTTCTCTCAAGCATTTCATCGAACACTTTTTAGGCGTCAATGAGAAAGTAATGAAATTTTAAAGAACTAAACTAGATCTAGTAGGAATCTATGCCAAAATCTAGCCTAATCATCAATCAAAACCCTAGATCTAACCCTAGCCTACCATATATCAAGATCCAAAAAAGAATCTACTCACTAAGAGTCATGGAAATCAAAAGACAAGAGTTTGGTCTTTGAGCTCCCATGTTCTTAGACAATAGATCTAGAGAAAGAGATGAGAAGAAAAGATCTAAATCACTCAAAAGTATCAAGAAGTTATTACAATAGTTTTAGATATCAAAATAGATGAAAGAAAAGTAAAGTTGATGAAAGATTGATCAAAGTTATGTTCTTGGTTCAATAGGAGACTATATATACTAAAAGGAAGGAGTAAGGGTGCCCTAAAAAGGGTTTCTTCATGCCAGAGTAGGCAGTCGTCGCCCATAGGTTGCCCACCATCGACCATGGGTCGACAGTAGCTCACCTTAGGCAGCAAAGCTGCCAAGGGAGGCTACTGTCGACCCAAGGTGACTCACTGTCGACCTAGGGGTCGATAGGTAGGCACCTTGACAGCTCTATGTCTCTTCTTCCTCCTCTTGAATGCTCAACTTGATCCCAACTTCTCCAATAGAATTTAGCTCATTTTGTTCTTGATTTTTAGTTCCATTTCCACCTTAAATCCACCTCTAGAGCCTCCATGAATCCATCTTGAAGTTGCACCTACAAATGCAAAAAAATGATATGCAAATGCAATATGCTCCTAAACTAGACTTTAAACTCAAACGTATGAATTCTAAGACTTATATGCAATATTTACAACCTAAATGAGGATGAAACTAAGCTAAAATGCATCAAAATATGCATGAAAAATATGTGCACATCAAAAACCCAACCCCTCCCTGGATCGGCCAAGCACCATGATCCAAAATCCGATCCTCTTTTTCCATAGAGACCCACGTCCATCGTTCCGATGAAGTCTCGAACCAGAGCATCCTCATAACCTGGACACCACCGTCGATTGAACTGTCGACATGCATTACGTCTTTCAAAAAGAGAGAGCAATTTTCGTATTGTTAATAAATATTATTATGAGTTTAAAATGTATTTTTAAATTGAATGTTATTGAAATATTTTTAGTAATGGATTTGAAATGATTAGGTGTTTTAATTGAATTTACTTGTTAAAAATACAAAACTCAAATTACATGACTTTTGATGGAATTGGAGGGAACTTCTAAAAAATATTCAAAACTACTTCCCTAACTCACCAATATCTTCTATAAATTCACTAAAAATTAATTCTCCTCTAAAGCTCAATTCAATACACCCACTTAAAAGTTTTCGTATAAATGGATAAAATGTGAGTTAAATTCTATATTGTACATATCATTAATTAGTGTGTACTTTAAAAACAATTGTGTAATTGACGGGTCATAGGCAAATTAAAGATCTTAAGTGGTTAAACTCATAGGGAAATTTTTTTAATTTCAATCTCAGATCAAACAAAAATTCGATTTGAATCTAATCTAATCTTCATGAAAAAACCAATCAAACTTCTCTGATATATCTCAAACATGGCGGAAGAAACACGAATGATGAGTTCAGAGAGGGAGTTATGGATATCTTTGCAAAGATTCATGAAAGGAAGAGTTCAAGCTTCGTGGGTAGTTCATCATAACGAAAAAACAGTTCAAGAGAGATCATCGTTTTTGGCTTGTGGTAAAGACTAAAGAGTCTCAATCCTAAATACCGAAGGTATGACATCACGAATTCTCAATGTAAATAAGGATGGTACTGTCAACTTTTACTTCCAGACAGAGCATTATTTCTTCACAGTGATGGAAAATGTTCCTTATACGTTTAAAGGATGGATAGTCACTATAGACAAATGGAGCAGAAGAGACTACCCTACTTTTCTACTGAAAACACCTTTTTTGGATCTACATTCTCAACTTGCAAAAACTTTTGTCCTAGGGAAATTATTGTTACAAGTATAAAATTCGAACTGGACAAGTCGCTAAGTTTCAAATTATTGAGCCTACATCATTTAGACACACACATCTTTGGGTTAGAGTAGGTTTTGATGCTGATAATCTGAAAACATTTAGTTGGTAAGGTGGAGACTAAGAACCTGTGGAACTGGAATATCGATATGAGATACAACAAAAACTCTGTAACAATGAGGGATGTGCATTCCGATATCCATTTGGGTAGTAAGTTGAGTCAATTCAGGTATCGGGTATTTAGTTCCGAAGATCTATATACATTCAAATATTTTCGGTTCGAGTCCGGTTCGAATTCCATCAAGTTCGACTCGATTCTTGTCGGATCCATGTCGGTTCGGTTTCCATAGAAATATTTGAAATTTTTTTGAGTTATATTCAAGTTTGGGTATTTCGGATATTAAGAGTATTTTAGATATCAAACATATCCAAATATCCAGTTTTTAAGAGAAAAAATACATTTAAGTTATAGTAAAAATATTTTTAAAATAACTTGAAAATATTCAACAATAGTAAAATAGTATTCAAAATAACAGAAAATATTTTAAAATACAAAAAATATCCTTTAAAAATTAATTTAATCATATTCGGTACCCATTAGCGTATCAGATTCAGTACCTGTTTGGGGATTTGTTCGGTTTTGGTTCTTTCTGATACTGATTACTCAGGTTTTCATCCGAAATAACAACTCGAAGCGCATAGATATGTACGTTGAGTGATTCGAGATCGAATACACAGAGACCAATGATCACACAAAAAGCAAATAAATCAAGCATGGGCCAAGGTGAAAAGTAAAACGATGGGCACATGGTATTCTCAGGGAATTAATTTCATCAGGATTGTAGATTTGCTGTTGGAAAAACGCTTAAGGACCATCTCGAACTCAAATCAGTAAGTTTGAACTAACATACTTTCGTAGAGCTAAAGCCCTATGTATTAGGATCATTGACACTAAATTCCGTTAAGTTTTGAATCCTAAACATGCATTCCAACAGGTTTGATAAGTTCACAAATTGCTTAAACATCGACTTCCGTTGGTCTAAGACAATTTGCTCATTTAGCATTCATTCAAGCATTTCATCAAACACTTTCGGTGCGTGAAATATCCTAATATCAGAAACTAGGTGATCAGACCAATTTCAGTTTTAAGAAAAATTCTAAACGAAGATTCAATTAATACTTCACCAGTCAAACAACCTAACAATCACCAAATCATGAAATCCTCTTTGTGAGAACCCTTAAATCCAACTAGAGAACTACTCACTCATAGAAATCAGAAAAACACAAGATGGATTTGAGAAAGACATGATGTATTGAAACAAAATCAAAGAGTGAAGGTTCATAATTCTTCTCGATAGAGTACATATTGGAGTTCGTCTCCCATAGGTTTTCAAAGCTCACTAGTTGCTCAAAATCTCAGAAAATAGCATAATGAAACAATAAACTCGAGTTTTGGGGTTTTAAACATGTATTTTGGTCTTTGGTTTTCAATTTTGGTTCATATTTAATTGGTTCGCGACGTGACAAGGATCGCCCAATTCATGACAAGGATTGCTCGATCCTTTTCTTCTGCCAAAAAATGCTCATGTCGTAATCCGACAAGGATCGGGTGCTGATCCATGCCCGCCTATCCAGGTACGTGAAATCTTCAACAATGCTCAATTTAAAACTTCTCAAATGACATCCATATACGTTATTTTTTGCGCGTCAAACCCATAACCTGAAAAGACAACAAAGAACACAAAAGGACTCCAAAAATAACCAAATGCATATTAAGACACTTTTTTCTTGAATAAAACATAAGTAAACCCATAAAGTGTGAATACATCAGATCTCCCAGACTTGAATCTTTGCTTGTTCTAAAGTAAAGGAGACAAATATTAAGTCAGAGGGAAAAGAAGTTTGAAAAAATGGACCTTTACACTTTCAGGAGACCTTGCTTTACACTTAGATTCGCTGACCACGTAAACCTGAAATAGTCAGAACATTCTAACCAAGATCCCCATCATGACCTCGCAAGCCCATCCACACTCCAAACTTCGAACCTACAAGTCTCACGTTCATGCTATTAACTCTCCACATTCATTCAGAAAAGCGTGAGTTCTTCATCAGAGAACTCTACGTAAGGAATAGCGGGCTAAGTAATGAAATGGCTATTTGGTGGTAATGCTCAAAGTGTTTCGGGATCACAATTGCGTCACTATGCAAGACATTATGCAAAATCACAGGGGAGAGAGAAAGTACATTGATAACCATGATCCCAAACCACTCAAGCATAAACCACAAACTCATAAATCAAAATAGAACATGTGCAATATTCAGAGCATAGTAAACAACATGATAACAAGTATAAATTGGTTTACTTCTTGAATATGAATAAAAAGACATAAATAACACTTTTTTTTGAATTTTTTTTTCCGTAATTCCGAGGGAAATAAGCTTTTACAGAAACATTTTAATCAACAAAACTCTCATACAACACGAAGAATTTCAACCATAACCATCTTAGGATTCTATATCACCCAACACCATTGACTAGACACTCAGAAGCGTGTCTAAACCACCTAAAAGTTTAATCCTACCTAAGTACTTAGGAGGATCATGTCTACCATACTCTCTCCATTGTTTTTACACATGTGCGCACATATGATCAAAATGAAATGCATGGAGATTCAAGAGAGATAGGGTGAGGGTGTGGTGCCAAACTAAAGATGAGTCTGGTCACTCAGGATTTCCGAAAAAGAGTGGAAAAAATGGGGGATGTAATCCTGAGTGATTGGTTCTGAATTCCTGATTTCAAGTCCTGATTCAAAGAAGTTCATTAGTAGTTTCAATAACTAGAGTTGAAAAAATTCAGACAAGAACTTGAATTCCAAAGCTTTCTGGCGGGGAATCTGGTCATAAGGTTTTCCGGATTGCCTGTGCTAACAACTCAAATGAAATGGTCAATATGAACATCGATTAAGCATTGTGTACAAAGTAATAATCTAGGAATCATCATCAAGTGCAAGCATCCATAAAAACAGGCTCAATAGAAGACAGGTACATGACTCGATAAACTGACTCAGCTGACTCAAAAACACACCAAAAGGAAAGAAAAACATCATTAGCAACCTCCCCCAGACTTATCTCACACCTTCTCAATGCGAAACAAATCTCGAGAAATTGGTAAGTAGCAAATAAAATGAAAACCTAAAAGAAAAAGAAAAAAAATCTAAAGAGTCTGAAGGTTAACTTGAAATTATCTCCTCCTTTCCTGGACAAGGAGCGAACGATCTATAGGACAGGATCATCGATCCTTGTTCGTCTGACCTAGATTCCACGAGGTGTCAAAAGACAACGATCGGTCGATCTGAGACACGGATTAGTCGGTCCTTTCCCGTCTGTCCATATTTCCACTCGTTCCTTTGTTGCATCCAAGAGTCTAAAACCACACAAAAGCAAAAACTAAAAGTGACAATAGCAAAAATCTAGTTAAAAGAAAGAAAACTAACCAGTGGGTTACATCCCAGTCAACGTTTGTTTATAGTCGCNTTTCTTTATTTCTTAAGTTTCCAAGCTTGAAACTTACAACTCTCACAGATCAATCCTAACTCGATGACCTATATATATATCATAACACAAATCCTTATTCTAATAGGAAAACCAAAACAAATAAATCTCCTATTAAGTTTTAGATAACTCCTAAAACTTGTCTATATAACTCCTAAACTTTTATTTTAACAAAACTAAAAACTCCAAAAGATAAGGATCTCTTTTGA